>JAASFO010000420.1:0-21989 GCA_023333815.1 Globisporangium recalcitrans
CCTTCGTCGTCAGGATATCCTTCTGCACGGACTGCTCGTCTGCTGGAAGTCCCTCGGAGACCCATTTTCGCATCGTCGAGTCGTTCGTGAGCGAGCTCTCGAGCCGGAAAGGGTCAGTCACGGGGAGTTGCCTGGAGGCAATGTCGCTGCAAAAGTCCTGGTAGATCAGCTGCGCCGAATGAGCAGCCCCGCGCCTGCTTTCGACATCGACTTCCTGGTTCCACGTTCGGGTTCTTGAAGAACGTCTTGATCTTTGTGATCTTCTTGGACGAAATCTTGTCTTTCTCGTACTCCTTGAGCAGACCCAGCAAGTTTGGGTTGCTCAGCATCACCTTCGCGCCTTTCCAGTCGAGATCGAGCTCTTGGCTTGTAGGTTTCAGGATGAGCACACACATGCAAACAGACATGACAAGTGGTGGTGGCGATGCAAAGGACTTGATCTCTGTAAGATCAGCCTTCGAGAGATCCTGCAGTGCAGACGCAGCGGCCACAACAGCTGGGAGCGCTTCTAGGAGCGCAATGTCGGCTTCTTCTTTCTCTTTCGCGATGAGCACCGACGCCTTCTCGCACGAGATCTGCGTTGCCGCCGCCACTTCCTGCTGCTTTGTTGCCACGCTCGACTTCTCTTCGATCGTCTCGATGAGCGCCTCGCACGCGAGCGTCTTCTCGTCGACGATGACCTTCTTCTCGCTCAGCTCTGCCTGCATTCGGTCAACTGCCTGAGACGCCTCGTTGAGCTTTGTGAGCCCACCTTTCAATCGCGAGATCCCAGCGCTGACCTTTTGGTTGTTTTCCTTCAGTTGCAATCGGTAGTTTGAGATCAGATCCAAATAGTTCTTTGGCGTCACGTAGCAGTACCGACGGAGCTCTTCGGCGAACTGGTGCGCGACCGTGACAACGCGCAAGTGTGCATGCACCAGATGGTTTGTCGCCTGGGCTCGGAAATCTTCGCGGATCGTCTCCTCTGCTAGGAAATACTGCGCGACATTGCGAAGCGCGTCTTCGGACCATGGGAAGAACCAGTCGATGACCGTCGCGGACACAAGTCCGGGGAAGTTTCGGCAGCGTGTGCGCAGTGTGCTCCCCGAGGGCGACATCGCCAAGATCACGCGCAGATTCTGGCGGCAGCGGTTGATGTAGAATTTCCTGCAGTTCTCGCTGGTCTCGACGAGCCCCGCTGCCTTGACTTCGTCGCGCACCATGGACGAAAGTCCGTCTTTCTCGTCCTGCTCAAAGAGCGCGGACACCATGCCAGTCGTGAGCATGTTGTTGATGAACTCGAGAAAGCCTTCTTCGACCGCGTGGGCGTCTGTGAACAGGAACACCACCTTGTTCTTGCCCAGCTTGCGATAGAGGTCCTTGAGGTTATCACGAAACTCGTTCTCACCGTAGCCGCGAGTGAGGAAGATCTCAAAGAGATCGAAGCCTGCAGTGAACGCCGCAAGGCGCGACAGACCCTGTTTGCCGCTGCCACCAACGCCGATCAAAAGTGCGTGGCCAAGGGGATTGCGGATGATGCGCAGGATACGCGACAGATGCTCGAGCGCCATCTCGAAAAGCACGAGCGCCATGGGTTTGTTGTCGAGGTTGTACGTCTCCAGAGCTTCGTCAAAGATGCCGCGGATGCGCTTGTACGAGTCCATATCCTGGTACAGTCGTGGATCTTCCGTGGACTGGCCGGTAATGCGGCCGATGCAGTCAGCATAGTCGCCAAAGATGATCGGGTCTGCCATCGCAAACTCTGCTTCAGAGGCACAGCTCTCCTTGATGATAGTGCCGATCGCGCCGTCAAACACGGCATTTGCGCTGTACGACAAACCAGATGTCGAGGCACTCGTTCACGACGCTGAGCTTCTTCTCCCACTTGCGCACCCGTTCAGCGACACTCGAGGTGAACCGCGAGCCCGACATCGTCTGCAAGTTCAGCATGTGGTCTTCAAGCGTGATCTTGAGCTCATCGGCAGCTCAAAGCATCTGCTTGCACTCTTCGGCAAACGAAACCGCGTCTTGCTTCGTCACGCCTCGGAACTGGTCTTTCACCTTCACGAGTCGCAGATCTTTTGTCCTTGACGAAATGAAGAGCTCTCGCCACCGCTTCTCGAGCGAAAACGCTCTCTCCGCCTCGACTTGCTCGACGGGGATTCCATACGTTTGCAGCGTCCGGTAGCGCTCCATGATGTCTACCTACTCCAACTCAACCTCCATGCTCATATCACCGATGCTCGCGACAACATTGAGCACTTTCTCGAGCGACTCCAAGTCTTCCGGGGTCGCCTGGAGCTCGTTCTCCAGCTGGTCCATGGATGCACTGATCGTCAGCAGCTCCTTATTCGAGAGATCATACAGGATCTTCCCGTAATCGTCCTTCCACATCTCGGCTTGCTTGGCGATCGCGATCGCGGCGGGGAGACAGTTGATCTGCAGGAAATCCGTGTCTTCCTCAGTCGGCCGGTTGCGAACCGACTCGGCCAAGCGTGTGTACTGCGCCATGCGCGTGTCAAAGTAGCGAGATGTCCGAGTAGAACGTGAACGTGATGGGCTCTTCGTCTTCACTCACGACCAATGGCTCGGTTTCGCGACACGTGCCGTGCATCCGCCGAATGAACGCCTTTGCGCTCTCGACAATATGCTTCACGGACTTGCTCAGGTACTTGTACCTGTCCGAGAGAGAGGGCGTGACGACGATGTCCTTGCCATTCATCGTTGCCTTGACTTTACAGAGCGGCGGACGCTTCAACTTGCTCACTTCTTCCGATCGATTTCTGTTGCCACCGCCGAGTCCGCTTCCTGTGGACATGCCCATGACATTGCTCGCACTGCTGAGATCCTTCGTGTGCACATTCAAAAGCGCCTGGAACGTCGTCATGGACGAGATGATCATTTTCGTGATCGCGTTGAAGATGCGACGCTCCCAGTACATGTAATACGTCGCCATCTTTGGACTTGTGCCGGTGTTCACGCCGGCTACAATTTCTTCCACTTTGATCAGCAGCGTGCTCTCAATACCCAGGACGATTTCTTCCACCATCTTGCTGCTTTTGTGGATCTGGCTGACGAGATTCGCGAATTGGTTGAGGGATTTGTTGCAGTTCTCGATGAAGCTCATGACGCGCTGCGAGTTCCAGTTCAGCGGAGAGAATCCGACTCGAAGCACGTCTTCGAGATCTTTCAGTTGCGTCTTCAGCAAGTGCGTCTCCACGGGCGTGAGCTCAGCGAGCAGCGTGTCGTATTGTCGAACCATCAGCGTGAGCTCCTGCACGTACTGATGGTACTTGTCTTCTTGCAGCGTCACGTTCAGCGCCTCCTCTGGGATCTCAAACCCGAGTCGATCCAGGAATTTCGCCTCTTTGATGATCAGTGTCAGCTCTGGCGCAAAGTTGGAGTAATACGGAGGCGGCGGGAGCTTGTAGATCATGACACCAGTGTCCGATTTCCCCGCCTCGAGGAGCTTTGGTCCCAGAATCGACTGCTTGAGGCATTCGTTAGTCAACGCTGGGACTTTGTCTCGCCAGTCCTTGTGCAACTGCTTGATGTAGGCATCGACGGCTCTGGCAAACACCAAGTGCTTCTCCTTGACCTCCTCACCAAGAGGGCTCTTCAAGAGATCATTCATTGCACGGAAGCGCAAGATCGGCTTCTTCGCGCGCAGGTACAACGCTCGAGCCCAGCTGATCGCACCCGCGACTGGCGGGTGGTTGCGGAACACCGGAGGTCTGTGCTTATGCTTCTGGAACTGCTCGTCGAGCTTCTCGAGCTCTTTCGTGTACTGCATCAGGATATCCTTGTACTTCTCCATTATTTGCTTGTTGATCGACTCACGCGATTGGATGTTCTGGAAATTCTGCAGCAAGTCGAAGGCACCCTCCGCAGAGCGAAGCTTCTGGAACGACGTGTCGATGCATTTGCGCGTCATGTTCTCGATTTCGCACACTTTGTCGCGGAACTGCACCATCACGCTCTCCCAGCTGGTCTTGTACCCGCGATCGAAAATCTTGAATGGGACGCTTTCGAAAGGCGCGATGAGGCTGTCGACGCGCGCAATCACCTCATCAATGCCCTGCGAGTCACCCGCGACAGACTTAAGTTCGGGTCCCAAAAACTTGTTGAACTGGTCCAGCACGGTCGCGACTTCCTGCAGGTTCTCGCCATGTAGTTGGTCTGCTCGAACAGCCGCTTCCTGTCAAACTCCCAGCGGTGGTCCGTGCCGCTCGCTTCAATGCGCTCCCGCACTTTCATGTGCGTCGAGTGCCACAACTCGAGCACCATCTTCGCCTCTTCGATCGCATGAAGCGCGTTCTCGGGGCTCTTGCGCAAGATCGTGTGGATGTTGATCTCGACCGCGACTTTGTCGGCGATCTCGGACGCGATCCGCTCCATGAGAGGCACCATGCGCTCGTCCGTGTTGCAGTGCCGAGAGATGATCCACACCATGCGGATCGCGTTCATCATCGACGGAAGCGTGTCCGCGATGGTCGTGAACGATCCGCTCGCAATGTTCTTGAAGTGGCGCTCCAGCGTCGTGAGGAACTTGACGTAGAGCTTGCTCAGCTCCGAGAAGTGATACTTGAATGTGAGCAACGTGCTTGCCTCGACAAGTTCTAGGAGCTTGATCATCTTTTGCACGCTCGCCATGTTGATCTGCTCGTAGATCGTGCTCAGGGTTGCGTTGCGTTCGCGCCAAAACTCGATTTCAGCGAGTGGTCCCTTGCGCTTGGGCGTCTTCCGCGTCTCTTGGTCGACGACGCTCGCTACGCTCTTGGACCATTCCTCGAGCGCTTGCTCGAGGGTGTTGATCAGCTCGTAGTCATCTAAGTGCGACTCTGGCTTGCTGACCACAACGTCTGGGATGTTGAGATGGATATCGCCCTGGATCTGCTGGATTGTGTTCGTGATTTGGGACGAGAACTTCACCAAGTTGCTCTTGAACTCGTTGCGCACTGCGTCAATCACTTTCAGGGCTTGGTGAAGCGCCACACCGCCGCTGACAGCGCTAGGATCGTCCATGTCAGCTGCTCCGCTATTGTTGTTGTCATGCGATAGCTGGGGGTCCAGCAGTGGCATGAACACATGGCAAATAATGCCTTCCAAGTTCGACAATAGGTCCCCCGCTGAGCATCCAATCTCGACGTTCACGTGGTGGATCCTCTCGTGCACATCGCTCGCATTCACTTGAATTGTGATCGGTCCTGCAGCGACTTTGGTGAGAAAGACGCTTGTCGCGTCCACCGAGTCGGACGGCAGGATGTTCAGGTACACATTGCAGACCTGCTTCACTTCGACTCGCGTGCGCTTTGTGATCTTTTTCACCTTTTCGATCGTTTGCTGCGGTGCGACAGACCCAAGAAAGAGCTGCTCATCACTCAGTTCTGCAGTTGACGCAGCAGCAGCTCCATCCACAGCGTCCGTTGTCGTAGCTGTTGCTGGGTCTGTGGGATACATCGCATTGCACACGCAACACCCTGAGAAGATCATTCGGATGAATTTTGTTAGTTGCGGGATGGTTTACCTGGCGCCTTCTCCGCACGTACAGCTTCGACTTCTTCTTCCACGTCCTCTGTTTGCATTCACACTGCACCGGACCGTCAGGATTTTAGCACAGTGCAGTAGAGATCCACATGACTTGAAACGCACCTTCGACCTCGTACTCTTCGTGAGAGAGGTAGAAGAACAGGATGCTTCCTGCTTCCGTGTCCGGCTGGAAGAAACTTTTGAGGGTGTCGCCCGGAGAAGCACGAACGTCCAGCGTCTGCACGAAGCAAATGTACAATAGTGTCAGCAACACCGGTCGTCATGAAGAGTGTGCTCTTTCGCAAACATGCATGCATACCTCAGCTTGGTTTCCAGCGCCGCGGAAGCTCGCGCGACGAGGCTTTGACGTCAGGATCGCATCGAACACATCCTGGTCGATGTCGAGCGCGCGCGTGACGAGGCGCCTCAGCCACTTGAGACCCGCGTCGTCCATACTTCTGCGGATAAAGAGGACCCACTCGCACGATCTCTCTTGAGCGCTCTCACCCACGCGCCACCCCGTGTCTCTGGTGGCGATAGAGAGATAGCTCCAAGTGGCCGGCCGCACGCATGCGTCGTTGCTGACATTGGTCGGTCTGGAAAAGGCGCGACGCTTCGTGTGCGCTGTACCACAACCACAGGCACACTGTGCCGCGTCAATCAAAGCATTTGGCTGCTCTGACCAGCTCTTTGAGCGCGTTTCAGCACCGGGATATAGCGACTGCGCTCGTCCACCACCATCACTACCACTCGAAGCGCCATCCGCAGGTTCATGCGCATTGCTGTACGCCGCACGCGTGTTGTGTCGCTCTACACGCACTGATCAAAGCATGTGGAGCATGCTTCACTTGCTGCTGCTTTGACGATTTGATTGACAAGTGAAGGATTCCGCAATGAATTGCACATCTCAGGACATGAATTGGAAAATGAATTGCTTGGGATCGACAGAACACTGTTTGCAGAACAAATGAATTGGCTGTGGATTCAACAGCAAACGCTTTGTAGAAATCTGAAACCAATTCGCATTTTCGTTCCCACCACAGAAACAAACCAGCAAAGCTGCGAGTGTCGTGCATCGCCACCTCCTTGCGAGTCGACGGCCACGCGCGCGCTCCCTCTCTCCATCGCTCTCTAGCTGCTGCTCTCTAGCTGCTGCTGCTGCATGAAGCACTGATCTGCAAGAACCCTCAGTCCCCAGCCACCCTCTCCTTTTGTCCCCAGCATCAGTCGAGAAAAGATCGATAGATCCAAACCGTTGACGCAATGATGAAGCCCGGTCGCAAGAAGCTCAAGATCGACACGGAAGTACCGTCGAACGTGTATGCGCTGGACTTGCACAAGCTCAGCCAGATCGCGCGGATACCGGAGGGCGACCTCGTCCGGGGCATGCAGTCTGAAGATGCTGTCGACATGCAGGGTGTCGTCGTGAACCGCGGACAGGAAGTGCCATTCGAAGCGGTCGGCAAGTCTCCGGACGGAGACTCTGGACGCTCGGCGGTGCGCGAAGTGCTCATCACGGCTGCGTCCAGCACGATGTGCCTCGAAGGCTCGGATACGCCAAAGTGCTTGATCCAGCTGGGAGAGTACACGCTGATCGAGCACATCTTGGCGCAACTCTTCGTCGCTGGCATGGAGCGTGTGGTGATTATCATCTCGTACTACGGTCACGAGATCATGGAGCACGTGAAAGACTCGTTCTTGTACCACAAGATGAAGATCGAGTTTCTGAATCTCGGAGAAGAGACGCCTTATGGGCATGCGCGCACGCTGCTCTCGGCGCGTGAGATGTTCACGAAGCCGTTCCTGATCCACACGGCGGACCACGTCTTTGACAAGTCGATTTTGATGCGTCTTGCGTCTTTCGATCTCGAGGAATGCGTTGCGTGTGTGCTCGTCGACTCGGACACGAAGAAGCTCAAGGGTTTGCCTGACACCGCGGGCAAAGTGCAGTTCGGACAGTCCAGCAACATCCGACGCATCGGTCGCGGACTCAAGCAGTTTGATGCGGTCGATGCTGGTCTTTTCCTGACGACTGGGCGGATCTTTGCGGCATTGGAGATGCTGGCGTATGAGAAACCAAAGTTCTCCCTCGCGGAAGCTCTGAACGTGTTGCGTCCGTCGTACGGGCTGAAGTACGTCGACACTGCTGGCAATGTGTGGCTCAGCATTGAGACGCAGGAGCAGTACGACCGAATCGTCGAGAACGACAGCATGTCGTATCTTTCGCCGTGGCCGGTGTTCGTGGCAAAGGACATCGGAGGATCCTCGGACTCGAGTGCTGTTCCGCACTCGGGCAAGAACGTGTTCCTCGCTGTTTCCGCCGCTGATGGTGACTCGACTCTTCGAGCGGTGGACTCGCACCGTCGAGGGAGCGTGTTTGAAGGCTTTGTCGTTGGTGTGAACCAGCTCCAAGAGCTGGAAGAGCAGATGGACGAAAGCACACCGCTGCTGAATCCAAGCTCCCCGCACTCGCGTCACCCGTCGAGCCCTTCGATGAGGATTAAGCGCAGGAAAAGCTCGTTCTTGGAGCAAGCTGAAGACTCGTTCGTGCTGTCCATCCCATTCGACCCGTTGGGAATCGAAGAAGGAGAAGATGACGACGTGTTGACGCCAATGACGGCGGCAAAGAAAGCGTATCTGATCGAATTGCCTCAGACGACTCGCGAGCGAGGAGAATCCCAGCAATTCGTGCTCGCAGTTCCTGGGAGTGAGAGCGACTTCAAGCGTCCAAGTCTTCTGCGCAGGTTATCGTCGCTGCCGACGGATGTGAGAGGTGTTGCGGTGGAAACGCTGGAGCTGAAGAACGGCGCATTGGAGCTGCAAATCCGTGTCAAGCGCCAAGTTCCTGTCGTGGGCTACCTTCTGCTGTTCGCGTCGCTTCTGACCATTTCGTCTCTCGGCCCAGCGCTCGACCTGCAAACAGGTGTGGACCCATTCATGAAGCTGTTCTGGCGCTCGACTGCATCTGTCTTGGTGTTTTTGCCGTTTGCCGCGTGGTCGATCTTCGATGACGGCGTCCCTCGCCTGACGACCCGGAATATGTTCCTGTTCCTCTCGTGCTCGCTGTCGTACTCGCTGTTTATGATGACGTTCTTGTGGGCACTCAACCATACCTCCATTGGGCACGCGTACATTTTCAACAACTGCCACTCGCTGATCATGGTCATCGGACGTCTCCTGCTTGGACAGTACGTGTCGCAGTTTGAAGGGATCGGCACTGGGATCGGCATCATTGGCGGGACAATCACAACGCTGGACCACTCTCCGATAACTGGATCCTCGTCGACTATTGCAGACGTCACTTTAGCGGGAGACCTGGTTGCGCTACTTGGCGCTGTTGGTGGAGTGTTTTATTTGATCACGGCGAAGAAGCTGCGCACGGAGATGAGTGTGTCGGTGCTGCTGACGGGCGTGTTCTTGGTGTCCGGGCTGCTCCACTTTCCGGTTTTCTCGATTCTCGAGATTCCGTTCGAGTTTTCAACGAATGAGACGATCGGGCTCTTCGGCTGGGTCTGCTCGACGCGCATCCTCACGGAAATATACATTGTCGTGGTCTGCACGCTCATCGGCACGCTCGGGTACCTGAGCGTGATGAAGTACTTCGATCCGATTGTCGTCTCGGTGGTGATGCTGATGGAGCCGATCCTGGCGAGTATGCTCGGCGTCGCTGCTGGCGTCGACGTTGTGCCTGGGTACTTTACCATTGGCGGCTCGTTGCTGATCATCCTCGGAACGTCGCTGGTGATTGTCTCGAACTCGTCGCGCACGGAGTCTATCGACGCGACAGAAGCCATGTCGACGACGTCCGCTTCGCTGCCAAAGTCGCTCACGTCCACGAACGCTGGCACCCGGAAACCGATCGTTAGCTACGTGTGAATGGAACGAACCTCTTGGACATGAAGCACGAGCAACGAACTGCTCCATCTGCACCACGAAACCACTGCACACATGCACAATACGAAGCCCAGTAACTCCAATGAAAGCGCATTGCGAATCGTTTCAATTTCATTTGCAGCAAATCTTTCGGGCATCAGCAAAAAAGATGTGCCTCAACATCAATATGTACCCATATCACTTTCACCAGTTCAGCGATTACAGCAAACCCTTTTTTAGTTGATAATAGTGGAGATCACACCATCGTACCTGCTTTAGTGCATTAGAGAATCCACTAACCCTTCCATTTCGTATAGTTTTCACATTTTCTCTGATTCCTAAAGTTTAGTGTTCTCCTCTCTCTTCAGTTGTGTTCCTCTAAACTTACTTCCTCCGACATCTCTTTTGTCTCGCCTTTCTCCTGTCGCTATTTTGGACATTAATATGTCGCGTCCTCCGAAATGTGTGCTTTCTCCGACAAGCTTACAAATCTCTATATTATTCCATTTCATCACTTTGGAGAGCATTTCTGCAGAGATTCCTCAGATCACCACTCGAAAAGCATCATCAGCAAACCAACGATAATGGAGATCGTGGCTTTGAACGAGCAGCTCCGGCGCGAGTTCTCGCCCGTGCTCAAGCTGCTTCGCCCCCAGGCACCGCCACCACTGCCGCCCGTGACGACGACGAAGAAGCAGCCGATCTCGCGGTCAAAGAGCCCGGCCACGACTGCTCCCAGTGAGCCCGCTACTGCTGCTGTTGTCGCGCCACCGTCTTCTCCCTCGGCTGCGTCATCTTCCTCATCACCTCCGTCCTCTGTCGCCGTCGACGCGCACGCGCAAGCGACGCCCTCTCTTCCTCCTGCTCCAGTGCTCCCTGCTGCAGCCGATATTCCAGAGAAAACCCCGTCGCAGCTCGTGCGCATCGACCGCTTCAAGCAGCACTGCCTCACGGTCGTGCATCGGCTCAACACGTACCAGTACGGCACGAAGCAGGCTTTCTGCCAGGAGATCGCGCAGCTGTTGCTGGTCGCGCGCACGCCTGAGCAGCAACAGGAACTCCAGGTAAGAAGCACAATTGAGTGCTCGTGCGACCTACTTTAACGGACTGGATGTCATGGTTTGTGTATGTGTTATCACTGCAGCGCTTGAGCGAGCGCGTCGCAAGTGTGGAAGCCGCAGAGGCCAACCCAGCACAGCAAACCTACGGCTCTCTGGAGTTTGACAGACAAGCGAGCATCCCCGGTCTTCAAGAGGTCGACATCGAAGCCAGCACAAAAAAGAAATGGCTCTGCAACGTGAACATCAAGGAGCAGTCGGTCCCGATCGGAACCTACTTGACGCGCGAGAATGCGCTCAAGGCGTACGATCTTTTCCGGCTCGACCTGAACACCAACAGAGGCGGGGCTGGGAGTGTCTACAAACTGGCTGAGCGGCTCGCGATCGACCAGCGCGAGTCGGACGAGAAAGTGCTGCAGGTCGCGACGAGCAAGTGCTACTCGCATGTGTCGTGGCAGCGCCTTCAAGATATGATCTCGCTGTCGACTGGCTCAGCAGCAGCAGCAGGGACAATAGCAGACCGCGACAAAGCGCAGAGGGATCCAAACATTGTAAGTGGCGAAATATCCACGCCAGCGGTTGGCTCTCTAACAGTGCGGACTCACAAGATGTCTCTCTTTGTCCTAAACTTGCAGACTGCTTTGAACACGCCTTCAAAGGCGACGCAGCGGGGCGTGGGTGTGCCAAGCAAGACGCCGCCGTCTCGCGCCAACTTCCTGTCGCCAGCGGGGTCGTCCTCGCAGCAGCCACCTTTCTCACCCCAGCGCACAGCCCACTCGGGAGTCGCGTCGTCCACTCCGTCGACAGCGTCGTCCACCTCAGCTGCAAAGAGCAAGATCCCGAAGCGCAAGAAACCCGCGCACCGACTCGCGCACTTGCGTCTGCGCCGTCTGATCCAGAAGCGCCTCTGTCCTCATCTCAAGGGCAAGGAGGTCTGCGTGATCCGGAGCACGCACCAGGAAGAGAAAGCCGACTGGACGCCCACGGGGAAGCTCGAGTCGGGCAAAGTGTTCTCCTACAAGCACGACAAGCTCATGACTTTTGCCGACTACGTGGCCAACGAGATGCCCTACCCGGTCTCGGCGTGTCCGCACATTTTCCTCGTGAAAACGAAAGAGAGCATCGACGACCACCTGATGGTCTGCGACACGTTCTCGGACGCCGAGCGCATCCAGCTTGGGCAGGATTTCCGAGACTCGTGCCAGAACTACATGAACTCGCCCGAGCCCAAGGCGAGTCGTCGACGCTAAACGAAAGAGCACACGCGCATTCAGGCTTTTTTGCATGCTGTGTATCAATGTGCTTGCATTCAATAGTGTTTGACGAGACTCGTGTTTGTTGACAAAAGACATTGCTGTTTTGTTATATCGGATGGAAATGGTTGGTTGGGAAACAGCGACAAGAGCAGCAAACAGCAGGGCTCATCGACCTACCGCCTTACGAAAACTTTTCGCCCGTGACTGGACAGACGTCGAGCTTGCCGTTCGTGCAGTTGTAGTGCACGACGTTGCCGTTCGGGTAGACCGCGAACACGATGTCGCCGATGCGCTTCTTGCACGAGAAGCAGAGCGTGTTCGGGTCAATCTCGACGCTCGCGTTCAGCTTGTCCACGCGCGTGCACTGCACCTGCAGGTTGTAAATATTCGACAGGCTCTTGGCGATGCGCATCTCCCGCACATTGTGCGCGCTGTTGGGCAGCACCTGGCTGAAGTACTCCACGAGCTTGTTGAGCGGCGTGTTCGCGGGGATGATCTCAAGCACAGCCTTGCCGTCCATGGTCTTGCCGTGGCGACTGAGCAACTGGAACGCAAAGTCCGTGAACGCAGCCTTCTTGGACTCGTCGGGCGGGTTGAAACACAGCTTCAGCAGCTGCACAAGCGCTTCGTTGCCCTCGGTTTTCTTCATTTTACCACTTCCATTCGCGCCAGAGGACGACGAGTGATGCGCGCCGCTTGCGCCGTACTTTGCAGAGTAGCTCTCGGCGCCTCTCAGGTCGTTCAGTTCGTACACGAGGCACTGGATCGCGTCTTCGTGGAGTCCGCCGCGGCCGCAGAGGATCACGAGTTCGTTGTAGAGCACCGTTCCCTTGATCTTCGCCACCAGAGGCGTCACATCGTATCGCGACGAACCAGATTTCAGGAATTTCAGCAATCGCTTGCGGGCATCGCCCAGCGAACCAGACTCTTTTCCAGGATGCGACTTGGATGGCGTCTCACCAGCGCTGACGAGTTTCAGCACCTCGTCAAGGTACTCGAGCGCCAGACGCGTGTGGTGCGGGTCGACGGACGTGTTCCACGAGATCTGTGCTTCGTCCTCACCATCGGCGTCGCCGCCCAGGAAGTGACTGTAACTATCGTTCACGCCCAGCGACTCGGTCGAGCTTGTCGCAGCCGCGACCACGAAATTGTCGCGCTCGCTCTTCACGAGCGTCTCGAGGTACTTCTGCACGATCGACGGGTCATCAGAGTGTTCGCGCAAGTGGGCGACAACGTCATTCGACGAGAGAGGCGGCTTGCGCTCCGTGAAGATGCGCAGCGCCTGCTTGGCGGTCGTCGCCTTCATGATCCAGATCGACTGCTCGTAGATGAACTTGTCCTGATCCTCTGGCACCGCGACGAGCACATCGATCGCCGCTTCCACGGCGCTGCGAGGCACGTTCGTTTGCTTGTACTCGCCCGAGTGCAGGCGCGAGTACACGTCGACTGCATCTTTGTGTTTGCCCTGAATGATGCGCAGCTGGCCGACTTCGTAGTAGAGTTTGTTCTTCAAGAGCAGCGCCTCGCAGGACTCGACCTCGAGCGAACAGCTCTCTGCGTCCTTGTTCTCCTCGATGAGCGCGAGCAGCTCTTTCTGTTTCTTGAACGCGACGTACAGGCGGAACAGCGCAGTGTCGATCGCTTCTGTGCGTCGCGCGTCTTTCGGACCTCCGAGTTGCGACGAGTTGCTCGACGACACGGAGCGCGAGCGAGAGACCGCGCGCGACCGCGACTGCCCTTTGTCCTTCACGTGTCTCTTGTACGACTCGAGGAACCGCAGCAGCGACTTGTTCGCCGTCGCGATAAGGTCATTCGGGTCCGAGCGCGCGACTTCCGACGCAAGCGACGACCGCTGCGTCGCCAGGATCTCCTTGATGACCGACTTGATGTCCGGCGACATGCTCGAACCGCGTGGTAGCACTTCAGGCTTCAAAATCGCTGGCTCGTACGCGAACGAATCGCACTGGAACTCGGGGAAGAACGCGAGGTACTCGCACGGCTCGACAGCAGCTTTGTACATGTAGTCCGCAGCGGATCCAAACTCGAGACGACGAAGAAGCGCGACGGTCGCTTGGCGCTGAAAACGCTTGATCTTGCTGCGCTGCTTGTCGGATGGCAGCCCCGCGATCGACTTTCGCACAATGTCTTGCGCTTCGTCGATGCGTCCGCGATCCAGGAGCTCTCCGATCTGCTGGTCGAGAGGCATTTGTTCCACCTTGACGACCGAAGACTTGGACCCTTCGCGCACGCCTGCGATGATCACGTCCTCTGGGTCGCCTGTCGGTCGAGGGTCCATGTCGAACTTCATACCGTTTCCGAAAATCGATGACGCACGTTGGAGTGGGAGCAGCTGCACGAAAGACTGGTCGAGCGCATTGTGGATCTCAATGCCGACGCGCGGAATGAGCCCCACGAGGTACGGCGCCGTGTACTCGACTGCAATCGGCGACTGTGACCACGTGATCGACGTCTTTGGCAACGGCTCGCCGTTGAAGCCCATGAACACACCGACGCGGTCCAGCACGGAGATCAAGATCTCTTCTTTCGGGAGCAGCTTCACGAGCGGATACACCTGCGGGTTCTGGATGCCGGGCGAGTTGATCGGCGCGCTCTCTCCGCTCTTGTCGTTCAGCAAGAAGTAGTCCTTGCGGAAGCCGACCACCACTTTGTTGCGGTACCACGCCATCGACTCGGGCACTTCCTGCACAGCGAACTCGCGCAGGAACTTGTACGACTTGTCCGAGTTGTGGTACTGGTAGATCAAGATCATCTTGCGCCTGAGCAGCGCCACGCCGAGTCGGAAGTGCGGCGGACCGCGCTGGTTGATGCACACGACGCGCGCTTTGTGGGTGTTCACTTTCGAGAAGTCAAACTCGAGCGGCTGCAGATCGGTCGCGCCGTGGGCACTGAGCTCGCCGTTCGCGATCACGATCACCATGCGGATGTGCGGCACCGCGACGATCTGCTCGACCGCCTGACCGTGCTCAAACACGTACGAGACCCCCGGCGTGGACGTGCCCTTGCGCGTGTCGTACATCACGAGGCGTCCGTCGCTCGAGCCGATCACCACGCGCGACGAGTAGTGCGCGAGGCACTCGATCTTGCCCTCGAAGCCGCTCACGAGCGTCGTCGTGCGGAACGCCGCGCGCTGGCTCGCGTCGCTCCCTCCTTCCGACGCCATCGCTGGTGTCGTGCGGGTGTGTGTCTGTGTGCGCTTTCTTGCTCTTCTTCTTCGACAGACGCGACTGGTCCTTCCCTCTGATGCAGCGCCTGCTCGTTCCCTTCAGCCCTGCGGAGATGCCGATGGACGAAGAGCGAAGAGAGAGCTCAATCGAGCTTCTCACGTTTCTTCCTTCTGACTATGACTGACAGACTTTGAGCAACACAACCCCCTCTTTCTCTACAAGAACAGCAGCGGTTCTTGTTCAGGGATGTCCTTCGATCACTTGCTGTTTGTAGGAAGTTTGGAGGCGCCTAAACTATTATTTTGGATGTATCGAAGGAACAGAAGGACTCAACATATTGGTTCATTTTAGGCGATCTCAGAAGCTGACCAACTGACTTGGTTTCACTATGCAAAAATATCTCCAGATTGTTCAATCCAAATGAGTCTGATTATCCTGGCGTCGAAATGTCTGTCGAATTTGCTCTTATAGAGGAAGACTCCTCAGTGATGCTCAACAAACGTTGCATTCGCTCGAAGCAATTGCTGCTCTCGATAACGGTGGCATTGGAGCAGGATGAAGCTCGCGAAGGCGGCGGCGCAGAAGCTCAAGGGCGTGATCGTCGAGTACGACGTGCTCTGCAGCACGCTCCTCGGTCGCTCTGTGACGGAGCAGGCTGAGCAGCAGCGGCGCAAACTGGCGGCTGCTGCTGCTGCTGCAGCGAAGAAGAAGGAGGCGGAGAGCTCTTTTGGTGCGGGCTTCGCGTCCGTGGGCAACATGTTTGTGAGCGACGTGCGCTCGCTGCTGAAGGATCTGAACCAGGACTCGACCGGCAAGCCGTGGATCGTGAAGGACCGACTGCAGAGCGTGCTCCAGGGACTGCCGTCTCAATGTGCGTTATGACTGCTACTTCCAACCGCATGACACACATGGAGGATTGACACAATATTCGGTCGACTGCTTGGTTCATTCAAATTGCAGATTTAGACAAAGTGACGGGCGATCCAGACAAAGAGCTTGCTGCAACAGGCAAATCCGACGACGAGATCCATCTGGAGAAGCAACTGGCGTCTGCATCACAGGAGCTCGCGCGCATGCGAGAGGAGAAGGAAGCCGCCCGCAAAGAGCAGGAGCGGAGTCGGCTTGAACGAGTTCTCGGAGGCGGCTCAAGCGCCGGCAGTGGCAGCAGCAGCAGCGATGGGAGCTCTGCGCGCGCCAAGTACTTGGACAAGATCAACCAGCTCAAGGCGAAAGCCAAGAGCCGTCCTGCCGACGCCAGTGTGATCAGCCCGCTCGATGTGGTGGCGGATAACTTGGATCTGACGTCCAAGGGCTTGTCCACGTGGCTCGTGAACGAAGGCGCGAACGAGCTACTGGTACGCAAACGCCACGTTAATGTTCCGCACGAGAGAGAGATCTACGAACGGCGTATCTAACTGAACATGTCGTTTGTTGCTGACGCCAGAGCTACTCCAGCACGAGAGGTCTGTTCAAAGCCGTGATCCCAAACCACGCTCCTGATCAAAACGTAAGAACCCGCTGTGCAGCTTTCCGGTAACCAAACGGCGATGGTTTCTCGCTCACCAAGTGTTTTCTGTTGTGTAGGAGGAGTTCCAGTACTTTCTCAAAGAGGTGGGACTACAATAGCTGTGCCTGTCTACCTTGAATGCTTTCGTGTGTGTGTGTCAGTATTGCTCAATGCTGGCGCTTCTGTTGTTCTACTGCAAATGCACAGATGGACGGTCAGTTCGACGCGATCATGTCGCGTGACGACTACATCAAGTTCCCAGACCCCCAGCCAATCGTCTCGCTCTGCGGAGAGATGGGGCTGAAGCCTTTCGAGGTGCTGGTCGTCGCGCGCTCCTCCGCCGCCGTCAGAGCTGCAAAGTACGTCACCTAGCTACTACGTTAGACTTGGCTGGAGACACACACACACACCTAACGAATCGTGTCTTGATCTTTTGCATTGATGGTGATGCGCAGAGCGGCGGGCACCCACACGTGCCACTTCCAGCTCTCGGAGAGCGACATGCCCAACCACAACGCGCACTACCGCCTCACGACGCTGCGGGACTTCCAGTTCCTCATCGAAGACTTCAACGGCATCTCGTACCGCGGCAAGACCCCGGAGATCGTGTGGTAGAGCATCGTTGAATCCCTCACGAAACCTCCTTTGAGAGGTCAAATAAAACGGCAGGTATCAACACAGTCCCGGATTCGAGTTGCTCATGAGTCAGCATGTTCGCAGTGCGTCATGACAGATTCGAGCCTGCCTGCCACTCGTTAACTCATGAATCACAAGCAGTGATAAGCACTGGAGACACTGCCTGGAAACACTGCACCAAGCCCTGTTCTTCACGTCATGGCTTTACTCCTTGCCTTTTTCTCTTCGTTTTTCTTCTTACTCGTCTCTTCTTCGTTCCTCTCATTCCGTTGTTGTATCACATGCATCTCCCCGTTTCAGAACCGATAGCGTCAGTAGGTTAGTTAGTGCAGCTGCGCCAGCTCTTCGATGCGATTCGTCAAGTCTTCCACCGTGATCGGGTCTTTGTCTTCCAGATGGCCGTCGTTGTTCAGGAGCTCCACCACTTTCGCCATCTGCGGCTTTGGCAAATCCAGAAAGCTCTCGACCAAATCGCCGTCGATAAAGTTCTTCGCCTCGGAGATCGACCGACGGTTCTCAAAAGTGCGCCACTCCTTGTGCGAAAAGCCACCGACGCCCTTGATCACTTTGTTGAGCGCGTTCTGCATCCGAACCAGGAACCCAAACTGGTCCTTGTTGATCGGGAGGATCACGCCAATCATGCCGCTCACCGTTCCGAAAAGCATCGACTGGTGATTCGAAGGAGTCGTCAACGCAGTAGTTGGCTGCTGTCCAACGTCAACCATGTCAGATGACGACGACACCGAGTTCAGGTTCATAGAGCTGTTCTGCATCACGAGCGAGCCGTAGCGGAAGCGGTTCACAAACTCTCCCAAATGGTATTCGCCGACGGTCTCCAGTCGTCCTCGTTCTTCGTCCGACACTGCGCCGCTGTTGCGTTGCACCGTGAAGAGGTTGAAATCTGTCTCGCTGCCAATGTACGTGTCATCGTCGACAATCCCAAGCGCGGTCATCCAGTTCGAGTTCAGATCCTTCGCGATCTCTTCAATACTCCCGTCCAGCTGCTTGTAGCTCAGCAGCGAGATCGATTTCATCAAGTCACCCACAACGATGAAATCGCCTCGCGACTCCATAAACAACGCCAGCGTGTGGCCGTAGTGACCACATTCCGAGATCAGCTCCTTCTCGTTGTCCGCATTCTCGCTCCACTTGTACAAATGAACCTTGCTGTTCACGCCCGCGAGCACCTTGCCGTTGAAAGCGTTCAAGCAGTAGACAGCGCCTTTCACCTCTTTCTCGGTCACAAGTTGCAGTTTGCGCTCGCCGTGGATACCAGTCACAGAGAAGACAAGAATGCGACCCTGGTGCGGCTCGGACTCTTCCTGGTGCACGTACGCCGTCCCAATCACGAAATAGGACGCGTTCGACGAATCACCGCTCAACGGAGTCACAATGATCGAGCACGGAGTCTCGAACGGATCGAGTCGGTACGAGTTGAGGATTTCAAACGTCTGGTCATCGATGAGTCGCACGAAGCCTTGGTCAACCTCGTCGCCATTGTCGTCCACGCTGAAGTTCACTGTGAGCACACCAAGCGTGTGCGACTGGCTGTTGTGCGCAATTCGTCTCGCCCACTCGTTCAAGTGGAAAGTCTGGATGTGAAGCTTCTGGATATCGTCCACCGTGCCAATCGTCAACTCTTCTTCCGACGCCAGCGCCAGACACTCCGGGAAGGACTCGGAGTCGAATGGGCACATCACATTCACCTCCTTCGCATTCACGTTCGAAAACAGGAGCTTGTTGTTGCTCGAGTAGATCACAGTCGGTCGATCGCACGAGGCGAACACGTGTGTCATGTCCTTCGAGCGGAACGTGGAGAGCGCAATTGGCTGCGAGCCGAGCGACACGCGCTTTCGGTTGCTCAAAGCTCCAGTTGCAGCGTCGACGTGGAAATTCACGAGACTGCCGTCGCCAAGCCCGACCAGAACATAGTCCTGACCTTCAAAAGTGTTGCAGAGCACGGAGCGTGGCAGCAAGTCGTTGCCCAGTGGCTCTTTCGTCACTTGCTGCAACGTTGGAAGCTGCAGCACGCACACCGAGAAGTTTGTCCAGAGCCCAACCACACAGATCGGGCTTTTCAAGGCGTTCGTTTCCCAGTTTTGACCAGACGCACTCTCCATTTTCACATCACCGTCTCCATTCACTTGAGCCGCAGCTGCACCATTCTTGCTGGGAGCGAATGGCGTGATATCCACACACGCAATTTCATACTCCAGCTTGACTTGCGCTCTCTCCACGAGTCGGTCGGCTTGAACTTCCAGGTATACGAGCACGCCCCCGGATGTAGCAGCGACAACTTGGGTCGGGTTCGCCGCAGCGACTGTGATGCGCGAGCCTGCTGGGGGAGTCCACGTCGACGTCACCTGGAAGCTCTCAGAGCTAATCACGCGCATTTCTCCCTCTGTGACTTGGAGCCACGCGTTTCCCAGCAAGTTGCGACAGCACAGCGTCTTCACGTTCAGGAAAGCGTCGATCTCTTTCTCTTCCATGCCGTCGTCGTCGCCAATCGCGAGGATACGGATCTCGCTCACGTAGCTCTGCAACAGGTACTTGTCGTGCTCGCTCGCGAACGATTCACGCAGTGCCCACATGCCCTTGATACCCGGGAGCTCCGTGCTCGCTTGCTCGTTGATCCCGATCCCGTTGCGGATCACCCGCAGCGATCCGTCTTTGTCGGCGCCACTGCACGTCACAATCTGTCCCTGTCCTTGGCGATCGAGGTCCATGACGCAGAAATCGATGATCGGACCAACGTTCACGTACGTGTCCAGCACTTCAATGTACGTGCCCTGCTCGTCGCGGTCTGGGTTGAGCTTGATCAGCTGCGAGTCTCCGAACGCACTGCCCACAAAGACGACCCCGTTGTCCAAATACGAGATGCAGGACGCGATGCTGGTCTCTCCCAGCACCTCCAGGTGCACTCCGGTCACGTCCTTGCCGTTGAACTGCAATGCGACAACAGACAGCGTCCCGTACTGATCAGCGAGCAGGAAGCGCGACCCGTCTTTATCGACCGAGCCGTACACCTGGATCACCGTGCTCTGCATTGGAATCGCGTGGAAGCTCGAGCCGTTGTGGTACACGATGGTTTGATTGGAAACGATGAGCACGCCGCCACAGGGGGATGGCACCGGCACGAGGAGACTCGCGCCAGCCTCGACATTCGACTGGCTCCACGGCCCTTCCGCGAAGTCCTTCTCCTTCACGAGGATGTGGTACGTCTTCACGTGGCGCGCTGCCTTGTAGTCCTCGTAGAGCACGCAGATCGTCGGTTTGGTGTAGCCATGGAGGAACTTGATGTCGATCACGCGCAGCTCGTCGAGACGGATGTTGAACGTCTCCTTGAGGATGCCCTTGTTGCCGTCGATCGGGATCACTTTGAAGTAGCCTTCGTACAGGTTCATGCCGATCAGTCGGCCCTCGGGGTCGATGTTCCCGGTCGTGACGATCTCGCTGCTGCGGCCGATCGAGTCGCGGATCGTCCCGTGCGCTTTCGTCACGACCTGCTGCACCACCGGGTCGTACGCGAGCACGCAGAACTGGAAGCGCTGCGTGACGATGAAGAGCCAGTCCTGCGGCTCGTTCGCGGCGCGGAACACCTCGAAGATCGCGATGCGGCCGTAGAGGTTGATGTCGTGCTGCGGGAAGAGTCCCTCAGGCGTGAGCAGGTGCACCTCGAAGCGCGTCGACTTGGCGAGCAGCAGGTTCACGTCGTTCGGACCCGTGAACGCCGCCGTGAGCGAGTGCGTGACGCTCGTCGGCTTCTGCGCCGTCGCCACGTAGTTGAACGCCATCAGTGAAGAAGAAGAAGAAGAAGAAGAAGACGATCGATCGCCCTTGACTTGGCGTGGCTTCCTTTCTGTTCACTCTTCTTAGGAAACTCTGCGTTTTGGAATGAACGCTCCTCACTGCTCTTACTGCGAAAGCCAAAGCAGCAGCTTTGCCTCGTATAAGAAGTGAGCATCTCTGATCGCTTGCTTTCGCTAAGGGATCGAATGTAGGGTGCTGTATTATTGACATGCAAGATACACGGGTTCTAAGTCACCAGTGCTCTCCTTCTCCCTGTTTAGTTTCTGTTGCCTTTTTTCCTCACGAGTTCCCGTCCACTGCATTTCGTTATTTGACTACTGATTGAAGAGATCTTTTGCACTGCTTTAAGACATATTTGAAGCATTCCGAAAACCTGTCCATCACTCCAGTATGCACATCAAGAGTCCTGTTTATCATTTGCTTTGCATATTTAGTTTTTGATACTCAGATGGAGAGGGCGGAGAGACAATGCAGAAAGGAGAGTCATTTACACAGACGAAGACAAAAATGCGCATCTTTTGTTGAAATAAGAGAGAGATGTCCTTCCACACGACCTTTGAATATCTCTCTCTCTCCAGTATCCCCCAAATTCTCAAGTCCATGATCATCGCAGACGCGCTGCACACTAAGATCAGCAAGCTCCACATCAATGTCAAGCCCAAGCGCGTGCTCGCATCTTGTCCGGATGTGGGGCTGACCTGGTATTCGACTTGGCGTTCTCCGTCTTGCTTTCCTTCCTGACTGTGTGGGCTACTACAGCGTGTCGCTGCGTCTGCGTTCCAACGAGTCCTGTGTGATCCTGTCGCTCACACGATCAGCTGCCTTAATGGAACGAGTGAGATCCGACACGACACGAAGCTTCTCCATGCACGCGTTAACAATCCAATGGCGTTCAGCTAAGTACGAACTGCTTCCACCTTAACTGAACAGGTCACTGCGAGTCGAAACTGCCAGTGACTCGCTTGTCGCGGAAGAGAAGGAAGTCTCAGGTATGCTGTCGCTGATCCTTACGCACCAAGATTGGGAATAGAGATGAGCGCTGCTAAAGCCCCAGTCGTGAGATCTGCACGAACCCGCCCTGAAGCGTCGAAGAAGGCACTTGCAGCGTTTGATCCGGATGGCTGTTTTGGTTTTGTTGGTTCTATCTGAGCGCTAC
>JAASFO010000421.1:0-21970 GCA_023333815.1 Globisporangium recalcitrans
GAAAGTGAACCATCGTGGCAAAGGTATCGCTGCCAATCTTCTTCGCATGTGCTTTGACAAAGCTGAAAAGTCAACCGTGTTAGAGAGAGTGACGCTAGGCACGGATCGCTTCAACACAAGCGCTGTGCGAGCGTACCTCCGCGCTGGGATGGTGGAGACCAAGTCCATGAACCCCGGTCGCCTAATGGCCAAGGACGTCTCCCTTCACACACCCTGAACGGAACCAAGACTCGGGCACCTAGCATCCTCGTGTAACCTGCTGCACGTAAACCTGGACCCAGCCCTCTCCCCTGATAAAAACAGCAATGTGATATATTCTGTACTACACGCAAAGAGAACTATCGGAGGCATCGT
The DNA here is from genome assembly GCA_023333815.1 of Globisporangium recalcitrans. Classification (NCBI taxonomy): domain Eukaryota; phylum Oomycota; class Peronosporomycetes; order Pythiales; family Pythiaceae; genus Globisporangium; species Globisporangium recalcitrans. The sequence continues at coordinate 355 of JAASFO010000421.1, forward strand.
AGGTTACTTAGTTGGTTTGGCTGCACGTGGCGGTCGACCAGGTCCAGGTGCAGACGTCCGAGGACAGACACGCAGTGACGCCGAGCGCCGCACAATCCGATGGCGTCTTGGTGGTAGGCGCTGGGGTCGGTGCCTTGGTGGTAGGACGTGGGGTTGGGGACTTGGTAGTAGGTGCTGGCGTTGGGGTCTTCGTGGTTGGCGTTGGAACCTTGGTGGTGGTTGGCACTGGGGTCGGAGCCGACGTTGGCGAGCCGCTGGCACTGGCCACCGCCTTGAGCGCGTTCACGCGACCGTAGCCAAAGTTGTTGTTCGGGAACGTGCCGTCCTTCGTACCGCCGCACGTGCGCTGCGCAGACTTGAGGGTCGCGGTGTCGACGGTCGTGGTCAAGATGCTCTTGATGTCGTTAAACGTGAGCGCCGGGTTGGCGTTCAGCATGAGCGCGACGATGCCCGAGACGTGCGGCGTGGCCATGGACGTGCCGGAGATCGTGTCGTAGTCCGAGTTGCCCGTGCCCCAGGCCGAGCGCACTTCGTCGCCTGGCGCCGACACGTCCGGTTTGAGCACTTTGTTCACTGACGGACCTTTGCTGCTGAAGCTCGCGAGCCCGTCGTTGATGTCCGTGGCGCCGACCGCGATCACGCTCGCGTAGTCGCCTGGCGAGCTCGACGTGCTGCACTTAGGACCTTCGTTGCCGTTCGCAAAGATCGGGATGATGCCCGCGGCAAGCCACGTGTTGACAGCCGCTTGGTAGAAAGTGTCGCCCTGACCGCCGCCCCAGCTGTTGCTCACAACGTGCGGCGCCTTGGAGCAGTCCTTGACTTTGCCCGCCACGTCCGTGGGACACGTGATGAACTGCGCGCACGTGAGCAAGTCCGACTCGGGACAGTCGTCCAGACGGCAACCCTTGCAGGAGATCCAGGTCGCGCCTGGTGCAACGCCGATGCCTCCGGAGCCGGCGATCGTTCCCATCGTGTGGGTGCCGTGGCCGTCGACGTCGTAGGGGATGGCAGCTTTCTTCTCCGGGTCAAACCAGCTGAACGACGAGCGGAAGTTGCCCTTGAGCGCCTCGTGGCTCGCGAGCACACCGCCGTCGATGCTGGACACGATCACGTTCTGGCCAGTGTTGCCGGTCGCCCAGACAGCTGGAGCCTGGATCTTGGCGAGTCCCCACTCCGGGGTCGCGGTTGCGAGGTGGCGGCGGCTGCTCTCTGGAGTGGACGTCGAGTTCGAGGTCGCCGCGGAGGAAGACACAATCGGTTTCCAGCGCTGGAGGCGCTGCTCTTCGCGGATCTCACCGATCGATGGCAGCGCGCTCAGCTTCTCCACGAGCTCGAACGTGGCGTCCTCAAAGTACACCTGGTTGGTGATCCAGTAGTTCTCCTGCTTGGAGAAGAGCGGCATGGCGGAGGCGGCTTCTTGGCTCAGCAGCGCCGTGATCGATGCCTGCGAGGTCTGCGAGAAACCCTCGAGGCGCTCCACGAGGCTCGCGATCTTCTGGCCGCGCGTGGCGAACTCGACTTCCTTGGCGCTCTCGAGTGTCCCCTGAGGCGAGTCCTTCATGGTCACGATGAGGTTGACTGTGCCCTGCTTGCGCAGCGCGCGATGCACACCCGCGTGCACGCGAGGAAGCGCCGAGGAGGCGTCCGCCGAGACAGCGGCAAAGGCAGCGAGCGCGAGGAATGCAGTGAGCTTGGTGAAGACCATCGTTGCGAGACTTGGAGCTGGGTGCGGAGTCCAAGGCAAGTTGGAAAGTGAGAGAGGATTACAGCTCGACTGCAACTTGCAACCTCACAGAGGACTGGATGGGGAACTAGCCGAGTAGAGATCCTCGGACGCATGCTCTTCTTGTGGTTGACTGCTGGTGTCCTGGTCATGCACAAGTTTGCGAATACGAATCGGAGAAGATGGGGAGAGACTTGCTAGATTCAGTGCGTCCATCTTCGCCATGTGTTCACCGGGTTGCTCACACAAAGAAAGACGAGTTGCTGTGCTATTAAGTGAAGAATATCCTTGAGCATTCGCTTCCTCCCACTTGATCCTTCGAAAGGAGCAGCTCTTGGTGCGCCTGTCCAGGCATGGGTCGTGACACGGCACAGTACTCCCGTCTGTAGATTGCTGGTTATTCGCAAGCACAATGTGCTTGTTGCAACTCAGAGAAGCAGAGATGTGTATTATTGAGGAACGAGAGACACTCAAGTGGATGGTCACAGAATGTGAATCCGCGTCCCGCCGGTCACATCAGATCAGATCAGCAGAGTTGCGCACTCCAGCCCCCAAAACTCTTGGATGTATTTCGACGGCTTCCCGCATCAGGTACACAGCGAGTGCTCAGAGTCTCCGTGCTTGAGGCTCTGTTCAAGTAGCGTGAACGGCACAGCACGTCAGCACCGCCATTTCGTCCACTCTGCGATCGGAGGTGATTGATCGGGGATGGGCTCCCAAATCGTGATTGATTCGTCATTTCTCTGATCACCAGATGGTCGCGATGGCAGGGTTTATGCGTGAACCCTTTCAGGTCGCGATCTGATAACAGCGAGAGATCCAGATTCAGTCTTGTGCTCTCGTCCCAGATCGGTTTCTGGCCACTGTTGCGAGAGAATATGTCCCCAGCATTTGGGGAAGTCATACCGCCGGACATGAGGAAGTCTGGTGGTTGTCATTTTGCGGATCCTTGACGTGAGCTCATCAGCGAGGAGGACCGCCAGCGAGATTGCTAATGTTACGGGGTGTGTGTGCTGAACAAACCAAGATCGGAAATGGAGAACCAGGGTCACAGGCGTGAACAGACTGTAGACTTCCGCGGATTTGAATGTCCGAGACGCACAGATAGGGTCCACTGGGTGGGTACGAAGGTCCACAGCTCGCAATTTCTCTTGGTGTGAAGCCAAACGATGACACCTCGGATGCACGCGTTCGCTCACAAACCAGCGTCTACATCCGCCGCCGTTTGGAAGAGTCGCATCTCAATCGATCGATGACGGGTTCTGTAGTTTGCGAACGCGCATCCAGGTGATTCAGAACGGCCACGGCCATGACGATTCGGGCGTCATTGTGTTCTGTGAGCAGGCACAGCACCAGCTCGATTGGTGGGTCGTGAACTCGTGATATGACGCTACGTGCTGTATCCAGCCACCGAATCCTACGATCTTGAGAAGGGCTTGTTGATTTCAGTTTATCGAAGGATCATGATTCGTGTAGCTGCAGGCGATGCCAGTATTCTTACTGGGGTAGGTTTTTGTTTTCTTCTTCTACTATCTACTGGCAAATGACGATTTGTGCGTCAATCCTAATTGCGAACTCGCAATGGCAGATCTCGTTCGTCAAAATCTCGAACGACCTGGTTTCATGTTGTCAAGCTCCTTCAGGTATGGATTACGATGGAGCGCTACGCTCTGCTGTAGATAAATAACAAAACTGAACCACTTCAACCACCAAAGTGGGCACCAAGCAGTCTCTGCTGTACACACCGTCGATGCTCAGCTGATTCTTGTCGACGACGACGATAGAATCGAATTGGTCGGCAGTGAGCTCCTAGGTCGATGGCGAGTCTGCTGTCGCTGGTGGGTGGCCATCTGCGATGCGGCGTTGTTCCCCACACGTCGTTGCTGCTCTTGCTGTTGCAGTCGCCGTCTCCTCTGCTGCTTCTCAGCCTCACTGGGGGTCTTCAAGTAGCCCGAGTAGATGATCCCCTTGTTGCGCTTGGCACGCCGATACGCTTCGAACTTGGCGAGAACGATCACAACGAGCAGCAACGCGCCGAGCACGATCACGATCGGCACCACCACTTTCCAAAAGAAGCGCCACGCTTGCGTGGTGAGATTCGAAAGCGTCGAGACGACAAACCCCCATAGACACGACAGGGACGAGCTCAGCGTCTGGGTCAATCCGCCGGAAGAGGTGTCATCATCAGCAGCAGCATCAGTGATGCAAGTCGCATTTGTTGCCTCTGTCGACGAGTTGTTGGGACGCGTGTTCTCATGGAGAGCGGGCGGTGTGTTCGCTGGCACGTCCTGGGTCTCGTTGGAAGTAGTAGAAGAGAGGGTGGCGGCGGTGCTATCACTCTGCTCACTACTGTCACCACTCTGCTCTTCGACGTTCAGCAGCTCATCGTCGTCATCGAGGTTCTCAAGGTATTGCTGTCGCTCTTGCTCTCTCTGCTGCTCTCGCTCTCGCTCTCGCAACTCCGCATCTTGTCGCTGCTGTTCTTGTTCGCGCTGTCGCTCTTGCAGTTGCAGTCGCCTCTCCTCCTCCTCCTCTTCTTCTTCTCGCTTCTTCTTCTTCTGCTGCTGCTCGAGAGCTGCTTCAAGCCGCAGTCGCTGCTGCTGCTCCTTCTCCCGTTTCACACGCTCTTTCCGCTGCACGAGCGCGCTCACATTCGCCACTGCGCTCTGCACTCTTTGCCGCACGTCCAACAGCGCGCTCTGCATCTCGACGCGCATCACGTCGCGCAGCGTCTGCATCCTGAAGCGCGTCTCTTCCACAAAGAGTGCGGTCTCTTCGCGCTCGTTCGCGAACAGTTCCGAGATCAGCTGGCGCGACGAGTCCATGCGGCTCTGTAGCGCATCGCGCTCACTCGCGGCGTGCTGTGTGCGCTTCTGGAGCTCCACTGCGAGCGTCTCGAGCTGTTCGTGCAGGTGGTTCGAGAGCAGCTGGCTGTGGTGGGTGTCCGCCACGCTGCTGCTTGGACCGGAGCTGCTGGTGGCACTGGCAGTAGCGCTGCATGTACTGGCAACGAGGAGGACGCAGACGCACGCGTAGAGCTGCCGCAGCAGTCGCCGCGAGCAGCTCATTGAGCGCTTCTTCGTCGCCTGCTCCATCGCCATTCTTCGTCTTCGCCTCTTCATCCACAGCACACAAAAACAGTTTGCGCGCCAACTGTCTGAACTTGTGCTTGCTGCTTGTTTAAAAATGCACTAAATATCCCGATCAAAAATGCACCAAGCATTTCGCATGCCATAAAAAAATGACCTAATGCTCGCTTGACTTTCACCTTTTCGACTACTTGATGTCGGCTTTGAGGGAGGCTGCTGAGAGATCGTGTCTGCGATGCGAGGTAGAGCTGGGAAATGAGCACTGAGGGGTAAGTGACGGCGGGTTCGCAGACTCGAGCTTTCCGCAGAGTGAGGTGGCTCGTGGTACATGTCTGGGTCTGTGGGTTGGTGTCCCTGCGTATCCATCCCTGTCCCCAGACCTGCCTGACCAAGCTGTGGATCTCCTCCACTCCTGGTTATTGGTGGCTCCAGACATCCAGTCTTGCTCAAGCTCCCTGTCAGATTATACTGAGGCTGACACCAGCATCTGTCTTTCCAGTTCCGGCGCGCGGATCGCGCCAGCACATGCATGTTGATCAGGAGTGAGTTGAGAGAGCGACAGTCTGCTGTCGCAGCCACGATATCTTGCGTTAATCTCACTTTTCGTGTTTTCCTCTCAAGTCTTCAGTCCGACACTGTCTACTACAGCTACCCCCGCTACAAACACAGTAGGAAAGAACGACCTGCGAGTACGAAGCGTTCGGCCGCTCTCTTCCTCTGCGATTTCTAGATTTGATGGCGCTGTACTGATCAAACAGGGAATGCTCAACGATCGCCTGACGGGTTCCCTCTCGGTCGTAACGACTGCAACGCAACGCACCAGTTCTAGACGTGTGACGGTGTCTTTTCAATACCAGTGTGCTCTCTCTCTATAATGCGAGGAACTTGGTCGACTTGCGGTGCTCTTGGCTCAGGATCGGCTCGAGCGACTCGACGTCGACGTCCTCGAGGGTGAAGTGCGCCGCGAGCTCTGCGCGCAGCTCGCCGACAAACTTCTCGCGCGTCGCCACCTCGCGCTTGAGCACTTCCTCCAGCGTGCAGAGGAACTCCAAGTGCGAGCGCTTGGCGCGGTACGCCGGCTGGCGCGCCGGGTTCGTCAGGTACTCCATGTTCTCGGGGTTAAAGTCCCACAGGAACGACGTGTGGTGCAGCCACCGGTCCTTCGAGATGCTCTGCGCGTTGCCGCCGAATTTGCGGTCGCCGAACACGTAGTCGTCCTCACGGAGTGCGAATTTCTACGGCAAAACGAAAGTTAGCATCGCCTGGTATGACCGAGTACCCGACTATCATAGCACGGAACGCACCAGGTCTCCTTCACACAAGCGGTTGAAGAACGGCGAGAAGAACGTGCTCGACCACGCCATGATCTCTCGTGGGAACGGCTTCACGTGCGGGAACGAGTCCTACGCAATACAAACACGCACGCATAACAGTCGTTAGGCAACTGCAACTCGTACTATGCCGCGTATTGATGCATGCCGAAACGCACCACGTTGCAGATGAACGTCGTGAAGACCGTGTTGTGGTCCACAATGACGGTGCCGCCGCCGCTGAATCGCTTGAGCACAGGGATGCCGTCTCTACACAGGGTCATTGCACATCGTCAGTCCCAGTCCACTTGCAACACAGCGCTAGCAGCGCCACTGCAGAGTATCCCATTGCGCGGCGTACCTCTTGACGGCGTCGAGCTGCAGCAGCTGGTCGGGTTTGCCGCCGATGCCCATGACGATCGTCACGGGTGTCTTTTCCTCGTTGTAGATGAACCAGTTGCGCTGCTTGTCCACGCGGAAGAGCGCCTCCTCGATGCGCAGCTGCTCCTGGATCGACGCGCGCAGCCGCAGGAAGTGCACGCGCGGCTTGAGCAGCGCGCTCGTCGCAGACGCCATTTCGACGCGTCTGATCTGCCACGAGACGAGCTCTTTGCTGCTCTTGTCACGCTCAGTGTGATGCTTCGATTGGAGGAGTGTGGATAAGAACTGCACACATCCTCAATATAGGACCGTTTCTTAAACATCAAGCTTTGATCTGTTCAGGTCGCTTGAAGATTGCTTCACATTCGTGCAACATTCAGCAAATTTGCTATGTTATGCTGAATGGCAATTCAACCACACTTTCCAGATCCTAAGGCAACAATGACGCGGCAGCAGCTGGAGGAAGGAGGCGATGCGCGGCCGCGGCGCGTGCTGCTGGACGTACGGGAGCTCGCGCGCGGAAGCCCAGGAGGCGCTGTCGCCACTGACGACCGCAGCAGCGCCGGCGACAGACGTGGGCTGACGGTCGTCGCGGCGTTCGGTGCGGAGCGCGTCGCAGTGTTGCGGTGCACTTTTCCTCGCGATCCTGAAGGAGGAAGCGGCAGCAGTTCTGTGCGTCTCGGCGTGTTCAAGAGCGGCAATGCGCGTGGCGCTGCTGCGAAGAGTGTCTCTAGTGCGTGGGTGTCTCTCTGGACGAAGGAGGAGAACGAGGTGGCGCGAAGGCGCTTGGCGAAGAAGACAGCGAACGAGGGATCAGCCCAACAGGACGATAGAGAGGAAGAAGAGCCCCAGTGGTCGCTCGCGTGGAGTCCCGACGGCAAGTACCTGGTGATTAGCGGCGTGATCGTGAACTTAAAGGGGAACCGTGAGGCGAGTCTCTGGGTGTACTCGTCGCGCGAATGGATGGCGCTTGATGATGCGTCGGGGTCTGCTGATAGTGGATCTTCTCTTGCTGCGACAGCACGACCCCCACTGGTGATCCGCACGAGTCCCGCCAAGCACTTGGGTGCGAAAGAGCTGTTGGAGACTTCGCAGGTTGTGTCGGTCTTTTTCCAGAACACCAAGAGCAACCGCCTGTTCTACGTGACGAGTGATGGGTTGCTGGTGAAGATGGACGTCCAAGTGCCGAAACTCGCGCTCTTGACGCTCAACAACGAGGAGGAGGCGATCTCGGAAGCCGACAAGAAAGCGCTGTTTAGTATGAAAGTGGTCAAGCGCATGAGCGACTGGCACGCGGAGGTCGCTGCGGCGTCGTTTGAAGCCTCCAGCGCGACGCTCGTGGTCACCGGTGGACTCAAGAACCCAAGCGACGAGCTGATCCGGGGACGCGCGTCCTCGCTCTCGGTCTGGAGAATGCTCGAGACCGAGCCTTTCTGCGACTTGCTGGACTACACGATGATACTGAGTGAGGACCACATGGTGGGCAGCGACCAGGACTCGATTGCACTGGATGGGGAGCACGCAGTACCAGCGGACGTATCCAGCAGCGACGCGATCCAAGCAGCAGCAGCAGCAAACAACTCGTCAGCTTCTGGACTGCTTCAATCTGTGAAAGGGTCGATTTTCAGTCCGCTGAGGTTCATGATTGGGGGAGGCGAAGCAGACTCGAGAGTGCTCCAAGGCTCGATTCACCAGCTCGCGATCTCGCCGAATGGCACTTACCTGACGATGCTGGACAACCACGGACGCTTCTCGATCCGTCAGATTGACACCTGCAGCGACGTCGTCAACTGGCAGTTTGTGGACACGCTGGCGTCGACTGAGCGAGTGAGTGTTGCCGACATGCTGGAGCAAGTCAACGATGCGTCTGCTGGTGGTACAATCAAGTCGGTGTCGTGGGTGTCGGCTGATCTGTTGGCGTTTGTGCTGGAGAATGGACGAGTCGTGTATGGAGAGCTCAAGCGTCAGTTTGACGACGACAACCATGCTGGTGGTGCGGTAATCCAGAGCGAGGAGGAGGGTCCAGCTCGCCGAGCGTCGACAGCAGCAGCTATTGGGAGGATCGAGGTGGTTTCGGTGCAGTCGCACGTGCGCAGCTTTCCTGCTCTTCTCGAGAAGGATCTGCACGTTGATGCAATTGTCCCGATTTCAGGTGGTGAAGGTGTGAAAGGGTACCAGCTCGCCACGGCGAATGGAGTTTCGACTGTCAGCTATTTCGAAAATGTCGAGCTCGCTGCTTTCGTGGAGTTGCTGATGCAATCGCATCAGTGTGACCGCGCGCTTGGTGTGGTCGAAGCGCATGGGATGACTGGCGTGATCGATCTCGACACCATCCATCGTCAGATTTGGAACCAATTCCGGAACCTTGCTACCTTGGAGACAACAGTGGAGAGCCACCACCAGCGTCAACATACCCTCCTGGCAACAGAGCGTGTGTGTCCCGGAAACGGTTTCAGCAAGGCGCTGCATCACCTGAGCCTGCTCCAAGACAAGAAGTGGGTGGTCGACCAGTGTCTGGATGTGATCGCGTCCGATTCGTTCGCCCACATGAAGGAAATCCTTGGGGCAGGGCTGCGTGCGTTGATGGGGATCAGCGAGGTTGTTGGCGATGGTGACCATGCGGATTCAAACAGCGCAAACCAGCAGAAGCTGCTGCGGTTCATTTACCGCTTGGATACGCTCAAGATGCTGCTAGCTGGAGATCTTCTCGAGACTGACGAGACGCTGGCAACTTCTGGTGATGATGCCGAAGATCCGGCTCGACTCGCTGAAAAGTACTACGACGGCGCTGTCTTTGCGCAATTCCGAGGTGCATCGATCGTCGACGTGGCAAAGCAGCTCGCGTGCGAAGGGCGTGTGGGGTCGCTCACAGTGGTGTTCCAGCGAAACGCGTGGACGATTATCTCTCGACGCCTCGAAGTGCTCTCGCTTCTTCCAGCGTCGATTGCGCCAGTTGCCTACGCGCACTTGCTCCCAGCTGTCGGATCGGATTCCAGGGACGAGCGGCAGTTCTACACGCTACGACCGCAAGCGAGCGCTCAAGAGGACTTTGAAGACGACAGCCTTGGACAAGAAACGCGCATTGTGGAGGTTAACTTCAGTGCAGAAAACAAAAGCCACGACCTGGACGCGGAAGATCTCGCGCTTTTTGAAAGCAAATCGCGTCAGAGTGACCAAGAGAGACGCGAAGAGTACGCGACCTGGTTCCAAGATCGTATTCTCGAGATGGATTCGTTGTTTGGACAGCTCGCGAACGCTTTCCAACTGAGTTCGCTCGCGAAAGAGTGTCTTCATGGCTGGCAAGAGGCAGGAGGCGAATCGTCGTCGCAGAAGAAAATCGACTTTGAAGCTTTCCAACGAGACGTGGAGCGACTCTACGACTGTGTCTATCCGCTGCAGCTGTCGTCGTGCTGCCTGTTATCGCTTCAGGAATGGTCGGCGCTCTCGCGTCACGACCAGATTCTCTGCGTCATTGGCGAGTGGGACTCGGTGACCGATGCGATCGACCGCATTCAGGCTGTTTTTGTTGCACAGCGCGGCGACACGCTCTGCACACTCGACGACGCGTTCTCGGCGCTTTGCCAGACGCTTTCCAGGAAATCATCGCTCTCTGCGTTGGAGCTCTGCGCGCAGCTGATCCACCACAGTAACCCGTCGATGCCAGTCGTCGAGCGGTGGATCCAGAACGACGCGCAGCTTCTTCGCACGTCGATCGATGTTGTGTACTCGGCGACAACGTCTGGGTACTTTGCAAGCGTCGAGGATCTCAATGCTCACCACACCACTTTTGTGGAGCAGCTGTGGATGATTTTCCAGTCGCTGCCGGTTCGCAAAGAGGAGGATGCCCCAGAGATTGAGCAGCTTCAGGTTGAGGTCGATGAAATGGAGGACCTCATGGTGACGATGGATGTGCTGAACAAGTATGGCGTGCACAGCTCGCCGAGCGAGCTCAAGATGCAAACCGGAGAGGCGAGCAGCACGGCGGCAGATGATTTGTTGCAGCGCATGTGCCGCTTTTCGCTTCCAGGGAACGAGTCCAGTGATGATAACAGCAGCAGCAGCGACGATGCTCAGCGGTGGATGGAAGTGTGGCGCGATGCAACGAAGCTCAAGACCCACGTCTTTGGCGAACGCATTAGCCAAGAAGCGATTCTTGACGTCATCTTGCGGCATTTGCTGAACTTCGACGTGTACCTGGATGCAGCGGAGCACCTTGTGACGAACTGGATTAGCGGGAACTACGAGGTCATCCACCACGTGATCGTGGTGCTGATCCGAGCGATCCAGGCGAAAATCGACACTTTGAAAGGCAATTTTGTGTCGGAAAGCGATTTGAAGACCCATTTTGCAGCGCTCAAGTGCGTCGACATCACCCAGCGTGTGCTGACATTTCCGTCACTGGAGCGAGAGCCTGATCGGAAAAAGCACTACGAACGCCAGCTTCGCCACGAGAAAGAGCTCGTCCACGCCTGCCAGTTGCTGGATTTGCTCACGTACGGCGCCGTGAAGCTCGCACCCGCTGCGATTCGCCCACTGAAGGACTCTAAAGACCGCCTCGACGTTCTCTTGAAGGTGTTCACCAGCAATCCGAGCCATTATCAGCCGTCAAACCGAGCGAAGGAGTGGTTCCGACAGCACAATCTGGAGCAAGTGCTGCATTCATCCGACGCAGCAACTTCGACCGCGAACGCCGCGCCACTGGAAGCGGTTTTGTACTTGGCCAAGCTCCTTCGCGTCGAGGATCAGAAACACCAGATCGTGATGAAAGGTGCGTATGCAGCGCTGTATTGCGCCGACTATGATGTTGCCTACGGACTGACGACCGAGGTGATCCAGAGCATCCACGTTGGAAAGAGCCACCACCACCACCACCAACACGATGACGACGTCGAGCTGCAGCACCTGATGTCGCTTGTGTTGGATCTGATCTCTGCGTCGTCGTTCCGCTCGTGGTCGAAGAAGCTCAAGCTTTGCCGACTGATCTTCAGCGCGCAGAATGTGTCGTCAGTGAGTATGTTTAGCCACCAGATCACGAAGCTGATTATGTCGTCGATGGAGAAGCTCGAAGCGATTGAGGCTCTAGCAACCGAGCTGGGACTTTCGGAAGGGGACGTTGAGGAGCGACGCCAGCAGGATGCCAGTAAACGGTCCAGGGTTGAGGGATTGCTGCTGAAGGAGCTGGAGATCGTCGTCGACTTGCTTCAGGAAGAGAAGAACGACCGCGGTTTCTTGCTGCGGCTGTTGCAGAAAGGGTTCCAGCTTGTGTACATCATCCTCACTGGCGCGATCTCACAGCAAGAGGACGATAACGACGACAACGACGGGTTTGCACTAGATGAAGCGGTTGTGACAGAAGAAACGGAACGAGCCGAGCGACTGGTGCAGCACATGAGTCGGATTTGCTTCCAAGAAGCAATCGCAGCAACATCAGAAAGCAGAGCAGAGCTGGGTAATCTTGATACCGTGTCCAAGAACTGGAGAGCGTACCTGGAGATGGGGTGTAGCTACTTGTTGCTGTGGAGCGACTTTGCAGCTGACGAAGAATGTGACCTAGAAGCGTTCTGGGAGCGAGAGATCGTCTCGTTATTGTCTGCCGCACTGTCGTCAGGAAACCAAGAAACCGACTCGCTCGTCCGACAATTCCACCATTTTTTCATGCTCCAAGTTGCGTCTGCTGTCCAAGGAGATGGGGGTGATGGAGACAACGAGTCTGCTGGAGTTGCTCATGAGCTGCATGAGCGTCGCAAACAGCTCGAAGTCTTTGCGGGGTCGTACGAAGAGACGAAGCGCTATGTGGTGTCTAAGAGCTCAGAGCCCGAAGCAGAAGGTGATGACGAACTCGAAGCCGATCCCAGTGGCGATCGCAACAAACCGATGTTTTCGAAGGCAAGGCGTGATGTTTTCGCTCGTTTAGCGAAACGATGCCAAGAGATGATGCTTTCGCAGAAGAAGACCCAGGAACTGGAGGAAATGAACTCGTTTTTCAACGAGAACCTGGATCTCGAGCGCTTTTCGCGCGATCCAGAGTACCGCGTGAGCAAGATCTTGATGCTCGCGACAAAGAAAGAGCACTACCAGGCGGCAAAGCAGTTTGCGAGCAAGTACGGCGTCGACGAGTACCAGTGTCTGCTTTCGTACATCAAGAGTGTGTTTTTGCCCGTGTCAGGAAGCTTCAGCAGTTCTTCTGTATCGACTTTGAATCGTCACGAGCAACTTGAGATTGCGTTCCGGAGCGAGAGTGAGGATTTCTTAGAGCAAGCGCTCGAGAAACCGTTTGTCTTTGGACATTTCTTGCTCAACAATGACGGCGACAGCGTGTACGAATCGCTGGATGGGACCGATCATATGGGGATCCTGTTGCTGTTGCGAATGGTGTTGGAGTGCTCGAAGCGAATCGGTCAACTGCCGAGTGAAGACATGAAGCAAAGCAGAGCGGACGGTTCGCTTTTCCCGTTGCCGAAGGCTTCCAGCGATCGGGTCACGCTCCTGTTCATGTGCCTGAAGCGTCTGAAAGAAGTCGAGCCTGTGAGGCGTGGGTCTCACCACCAGACGGAGGTTGTGGATTTCAAGCTCGTGTGTGCAGCTGAGTCCTGTACGGATCTGCTGAACCCGTCTTCGTCGTCATCACCAAGCAATGCAAGCGAAAGCAGGAAGATCGCAATTGAAGCGCTGCTGCCATTCTTGAATGGGAAAACGATCAAGATGCTGACGAAGATCCTGCAAAAGCTGCACCACGTGACGACAAGCGCTGTGGTGATGATCTACTTGAGCGACATGCTTCGCCAGATCTGGGTCGAGCAGCGGAACCAAAGTCGGACGAGCGAGCTCTCTGCAGACCTCGCTGCGTATGCCTACGAGGCGTGCACGCCGTTCCTGTCTGTGCTGAGCAACGAGCACGTGATGCTGTTCCACTGCCTGTTTCTGGGAAGAAACTGGGAGTCGGTGGTGGCGAATGTGAGCTTCGAGGACGAGTTTTATGGCCAGTCGATGGATGGCTTCAAGCACTTTGGTGCGTTCCTGGCGTCTGAGAAGCGCATGGAGCTCATTTCCGACTCGCTGGCGCTATTCCAGACCCGGTTTGACGCGTGGCAAGTGGCTGCTCATGCATCGAATGGATCTGGCGCTGGGCAGGACGTCGACACGTTGCTGGCTGCGAAAGAGAAGGAGCTGCGGTTTTTGGAGCGCGAGTTGGTTGAAGCCGCTTTCTGGCATATCGTGGACGAAGTGAAGGCGAATCAGATCTTGTTTCCAACTGCAGCACAGCTGAATAGCAACAACTGGCAGTACTGGGAAGCGCTGATGGAGAACTGGTTCAGCACGGACAAGGACGAGGGCGATGCTGACCAAACGAAGCAGCAGCAAGAGCTCTTTGGACTGCTCGTCCAGCTGTGCCAGATGGTGTCGTCTGTCGAGATTGCGTCGCTGATGATGGAGCTGGTTCTGTTTCTTGCTTCTTCGTCCAAAGAGTCAGTGGAAGCCACGCTCGAACAAGTGTACAGACGCGCTTTCTCGAGCATGGCGGACACAAATCTGTCGAACGAGCGCTTCGAGAGTGTCCAGCGAGCGATCGCCAGCGAGTGGGCGACAGTTTTTCCAGACGCGCACAGCAAAATCAGTGAACAGTACAGAGATGCCGCTAGCTTCATTGACACTCTCTGTCCAGCGCCAGGTAGATCGGCCGACAGGACCAGTTTGGCAACCTACCAGCGTATCCTGACACGACTGGACCAGTTTCCAAGTTCTGCATTGAAAGAGATTGTCGAGACAAAGCTGACTGAGGAGACCAGCATCGGCAGTGTCCAGCCTCAGGTGAATGCAGCGCACGCCGCTGTGACTGCTGAGTGGCGGCACTTGTCAGATCTGTGGGACCAAGAGCAGAAGTGGACGCAGAGTGCTGTTCTGACGTGTCTCGTGCTTGACAGCGGTGCGACGAGAGCCATGATCTCGGAGGAGCTTCAAATGTACGAGCGAGAGTGCTTTGGGCTCCAGATAAAGGCGATTTTCGATCTGCTCCGAAGCAAAAGCGAGTTTGGAGCGAGTGCAGTGAGCTTTGATTTTGCCTTCAGTATCCCGACTGGACTCCTTTACGAACGCTTCGACTCGGTCTTCAAGAGTGCGCTTGCGGTGCTGTCAGCAAGCAACGAGCGAGGACAGAGTCTCCAATCGCTGACGACTGCGCTTGCGAACCTGCTGCACTTCTACGACAGTGTCTCCCACAAGCAGCAGCCGCAGAGCGCTGTTCAGACGTGGGAAAGAGAGCAAAGCGAAGCGCTCAAGAAACGGATTCAAGACCAGTTCAGCATCAGCGGCAGCGCGGAGGAGCCTGAGAATACGACGAACGGGTCGGCTGACAATGGGAATGCAGAAGACAACTGGTGGTCCCAGCTGCTGCTCCATGGACACTGGAGTGGAGACTGTGCGTTGATGAAGTGGTACCTGGACATGGGCTACGCGAAGATCACGACGCCGCGCGTGATCGAGGCGTTCGCTGTGGCTCACTGGGAGACCAAGAAGCGCGTTTGCGTCGAGCTCATCTTGCTCTCTCCATTCGAGAAGCTGCACGCGCACCACCGCGAGCGTCTCGTTCAGAGCGTTCGAGGTGGGGCAGTTGGTGGTCGGCGGATCCTCGAGCTGCTGCTTCTGCGCTTTGATGTGCAGGTGCTGTTGCAGGCTGGTTTGTATCAGAGTTTGCTGGGCTTGCACCTGAGCGATGAAGAGGAGGAGGAACAGCTCTGGACCGCGGGCGGCGAGTACCTCGTGTGCGCGCTGGTGATGATGAAGGAGTACGCGACCGCCGCGCGCCTCGCGTGCGCGCTCTGGCACGTGCACCCGCTGCTCTGGGACTTTGAGAACGCGCGGCTGACGCTCGCGAACTACCTCAAGAGCCTCGCGACCGTGCAGCTTCAAGCACCGCTAGTGGCGCAGACAGGTGATGATGATTCAGCAGCAGAGTACGAAGAAGCGATCCTGCGCCACCAGGTGTACGGCCGCACGTTCAACTTCTTCCAGCGCAACATGATCATGTAGACAGCGGCCAATGTCGTCGTGATATGAGAATAAAGCAATGTATTGCGACTGACTGCTCTGGGAGACTATGTATCGTTCATTCCTCTCAACGTGTGATTATACGTTGAGCTTGATGAGCTTGAGCAGGTGCGGGTTGCGCCAGTCCTTGGAGACGTCTTCCAGGTGCTCGTCAAAGTCCACGAGCTCTTCGTACGCGCTCTGCTGCAGCGCCTCGGACAGCACTTTCATCGGCGTCTTGTCGCTGCTGGCGCTGTTCTCCAGGCGCAGGCGGTTGTCCACGCGGATCCAGCCGCGCTTGACGTCCTTCAGCAAGAGCTGCACATACGTACACACACAACACACCAGTCAGTAAGCATCCTTGCTATACATGCACTGCATACCAATACAGTCAAACGCACCTGCACGGCGCTCTTTGCCTCGCTGTTGAGCTGCTGGTTCTCGACGAGCAGCACGCAGGCGCGCGAGCAGTTGGCTTCGATCTTGTCGGCCACCTTCTCGCCAAAGTGGTTCAGTGTCGCGCCGCTGTTGCTGCCTTCAGCACCAACTCCCTCGCCCGCGTGGTAGAAGCCCACGATCTTCTTGCGCTCCTGGGTCTGGCACCAGGCGTCCACCATGGCGCACGCCACTTCGAGCAGCGGCGCGAGCGGCGACTCGTGGTGGAAGAGCGGCACGGCGTCCGTGACCACGAAGCCCTGACCCTGCTCCTCGCCGATGAGCAGCCCCGTGCACGTGCTCGTCGGGTACTTGGCCGCGTGCAGCAGCAGCTTCACGTACGCGGTCGTCTCCACGCGGTAGTCGCTCATCTTGGTGCGTGGCGCTTTCAGCGTTTGGGATTGTGATGAAAGAGCATCGCCCCCTTTTAACCAGCTTGATCAACCTCTATCTGGAAAGTGCTGCTGCTCTTGTAGAGCGAGAATATTAGTTCTGAGGGAGTGTCCTTGTACAGAGAGATGCAGGTTTTGGTGTCTATTTCGTGCGACATGAAGAGTGGAGCAACATTCAGAGGACATTCAAACGACATTATCAGGCTCTCTGTTTTTGACTTTCGTGCTAAAGGAAAGGTGATGGATGACGATGTTGCTGCATTTCTATCTCATTCGTCCATTCGATCAATAGTCTCCTACTCACTCGCTCACTCGATCTCTTGAGCGCCATCCGATCAGCAGGTGGAAGAGGGCGAGAGCACTGGCGCCGTGCATCTATTCCTACCTGACGCCCGCGAGAGCCCGTACTGAATCTGAAGCCATGCAGCGCAGCAGCAAGCATCGGAGTCGCTCGCCGTCGCTGACCGCTTCGTCTTCCTCGTCTTCCTCCTCGGAAGATGAGTCCAAGACGCCGAAGCCACGGCTCCAGACGCGCTTCCCGTACGTGCCTCCGCCCGTGTACCCAGCAAAAGCAGCGGCGGTGATCACGGACGCGAAGAAGAAGCACCGCACTGGTACGTTTGGTGACGATTCCATGGCGTTCTAGCATTTGGTGGTCGACGTGATGGTGTTGTGACTGTGACTCCTCATCGACTGTGTCATTGTTGTTATCACGCATGCCCGATAGACATCAAGAGCCACGAGTGGGGGCGAGAGGGCTTTGTGGGATCGGACGTGTGCGAGTTGCCGCTCGACGAGTCGAATCCGGTCAAGCGCGAGCACTGCAGCGACCTGAGTGTCGAGCGTTTCATCGAGGAGTACGAGAAGCCGTACGTGCCCGTGGTGATTGAGGGCATCCCGGAGGCGGAGAACTGGAGCGCGGTCGACAACTGGTCGCTCAAGGTACGAATGGGAGGCTAATGAGCATTGTCTGAGTGGTGTGCATGCTCATGTTGTTCATATGACAATTGGTCAGAAACTGCGCAAGAACTACAAGCGCGTGCAGCTCAAGTGCGGCGAGGACGACGACGGCAAGTCGATCCGCATGAAGTTCAAGTACTTTGCCAAGTACATGAAGCACCAGACGGATGACAGTCCGCTCTACATCTTTGACAGCACGTTTGACGAGAAGCCCGAGACGAAGCCGCTGCTGGAGGACTACAAGGTGCCTCGCTACTTCACGGAGGACCTCTTCTCGCTCGTGGGCGAAGACCGCCGCCCGCCCTACCGCTGGTTCCTCGTCGGCCCGAAGCGCTCGGGCACGTGTCTGCACTTGGACCCTCTGGGCACCAGCGCCTGGAACACGCTGCTGGTCGGTCGCAAGCGCTGGGTGCTGTTTCCTCCAGACGTGCCCAAGAACCTCGTGAAAGGCAAGAACCACGTGCGTCCGGGCGAAGACGACGAAGCCGTGAACTATTTTATGGACATTCTGCCGCGCATCAAGCGCGCGAATGCCCCCGAGACCCTGCACTGCATCGAGCTGATGCAGTACCCTGGCGACACGATCTTTGTGCCCGGCGGCTGGTGGCACGCGGTGTTCAACGTCGAGGACACGATCGCCGTGACGCAGAACTTCTGCAGCAGCCAGAACTTTGAGCGCGTGTGGCGCAAGACCCGCAGCGGCCGCAAGCGCATGGCGGTCAAGTGGCTCAAGAAGCTCGAGAAGAAGCACCCGCACTTGGCGGGGCAGGCCGTGGAGCTCAACGCTCAGGACAACTTTGTCATGTACAGCAAACCGAGTGAGAAGGGGAAGAGCGACGACGATGAAGACGAGGGTAAAAAGAAAAAGTCCAAGTCGAAAGACAAGGATATCGACAAGAAGAGCTCGTGGATGCAGACGAGCAAGAAGAAGAAGAAGAAAGCGGACAATGGTGAGGATGACGACGACGACGAGGGCTTGCAGTCGAGTCGCAAGAAAGCCAAGAAGGCGTGAAGACACTAGAATAGACGTCATTGGCGTTCACTCGAAGGAGAGCCACTGAGGCTAATGAGACTTCGTGTGCTTTTCCTATAGTTCTATACAAGTGCGAGCTCTTCGTTTGTGATTGACAGACAGACGTGCGATTGTGATGTTGTCCATGCGAATCAGCAGACGCACCTCTTTGCTTTCTGCCTACAGTGAGTGTGCGTCGCGTGGATATTTCAAGGTCCACAGTACGCATTCAAAACCACCTCCCTAAGTTCGAATCGACAGCTGCGATAATGCTGCACACGCACTTAGCGAACCTCCTCGCGCAACTGCAAAACAAACGAAAAAGAGAAAGCGCGCGAGTGAGGAAGCAAGAAGAGTGAGCATGGCGGCAGCGGACGTGGCGGCGAAGGAGGAGGACGCGGCGCAGCTGAGCGACCTGCAGCAACACCTGCAGCTGGACGCCTTCGACGGCAAGTACCTCACCAAGCAGGAGATCCTGCTGTTCGAGCTCTACCAGTCCTTCCACGCGGTGCGTCTCTCTCTCTCTCTCTCTCTCGACTGACGCCTGCGCTAATGTGCTAATGTGTGATATGATGCGTCTGTTGGGAACGCGCTCCTCGTCGCATGCATTGTCTATTGACGCGTGCTGTTTGTTGTACGCGTAATGATGCATCTGCAGGACACCGGCAAGAACGCGTCGCTCGGTGCTCTGTCGGGCTCGAGCTTGAATGGCTCGTCGGCGCATGACGCGAACAGTCTCTCTGGTGGTGGTGGTGTCGGTGTCGGAGGAGGCGCGGGCGGGACTCCGGTCTCGTCGTCCTCAGGTATGAAGCTCTCGGCCGCGTCGACGCTCGCGAAGGCGTCCTCGCTGTCTTCGTCTTCGTCCGTGACGACCCCGAAGCGCCAGCTGTCATCGGATCGCGAGCGCGTGCAGAATTTCCTGCTGCAGCGACAGAACTCGTCGGGTGTCGGCGCGTCTTCATCGGTTGGCGGAGGCGGTGGCATCGGTGGCGCGAGTGGAAGTGGCGTGACGCACAAGGGGGGTGTTGCAGTGTCCTCCGCCGCCAAACCTGCGATGTCGGCCGTGGAGCGCGCGAAGCTGGTCATGTCGAAGAAAGTGGTGCCGTCCAAGCCCGCAGGAAGCGTGCGTCCAGCTGCGCTTGGAGGTGTGGGCGGCAGTAGCAGTGGCGGCTCGACCACCGTGAAGCGAACGAACCCGCTGACCGACATCCTCAAGGGCGGTTCGGGGAGCATTGTCGGCGGCGCACCGGCAGTGAAACGACCGCGCACGAAAAGCGACAAGCCCGGCGAGATCAAGATCCAGGGTGGACGCAGCTCGATCCAGGTACTTTCCTGGTTCTACTTGGGGAGGGGGACGTGCTAAAATGTGCGCTAGGTCAACTAACGAAGGTGTGCGTGCTTGGTTGTGCGTTTGAACTCAGCTCCCGCTTGTGAGCTTCTTGCGCACGGAGGACTGGGACTCGGCGACTGGACCAGCGCTGGACATTGTTCTCCCGGAAGTGGCGTTCGCGACGAACAACACGCTGATCATCCACGCGACGATGCCCGTGCGGTCGTCGCGCTGCTGCTTCAACATCAGCACGCAGTCGAGCATGCTCAGCGGCGCGCCGTACCCCGGCACAGTGCTCTACCACTTCAACCCGAGGCGTCAGCGAGGCGGACACATTATCCAGAACAGCAACATTGAAGGTCGCTGGGGCTGCTCGCAGCCGCTGCCGCGCTGTCCGATCACGTTCGGCGAGCCGTTCACGCTTCGGTTGACGATTGTGCCCAGCGGCTTTCTCGTGTTCCTCGAAGAGATCTTCCAGGACGAGTTCAAGCACCGCGTGCCCATCCGCGAGGGAGAGAACCTGGTGCTGACTGTGCCCACCCGTGATGAGAACGGGAACGCCGAGGGTGTGATTGTGCACAGTGTGTGGTGGGGTCACGCCGAGGCGCCTCCAAATATCGAGCAGATGCGACGCGGACCAGGCGGCTTCGGTGGTGGTGGCGGTCCAGGCGGTTTCAATCGTGGACCTCGAGGCTACGACGGCGAGCGACCTGGGAGCGGAGGGTACCGTGGCGGACCAGGCGGACGTGGTGGTGGTGGTGGTGGTGGTGGCGGAGATCGCTTCCAGGCGAACCCGCACCCGTTCGAAGTGTACGTGGGCAATCTGCCGCAGGGCACTTCGCGAGAAGAGCTCTCGTTCCTCTTCCAGTACCTGGGCTTTGAGACGGTGCGCATCACCGCGCGAGGCTTTGGGTTCGTGACCCTGCGCAGTGCGGAGGACATGCACCGCGCAGTCGAAGACCTCGACGGACGAGACTTCAACGGCATGAAGCTGCGCGTCTCGTGCGCGCTGCCGCCCAAGTAATGCGGAGGAGGAAGAGGAAGGAAGAAAGGGTTGTTGATGAAGGTGTCGTGTCACTTTCCAGTTTCCATTTGCTTTATGCAGTACGTTATGACCAAAACGAGGTGTGGGGTTTGATCTGAGCATACAAACTCCGAGCTTGCCCACTGTCGAGCTTGACAAATCACTCCCACAATGATCCGAATCAGAACAGGAGCCCTCGTCATCCACACGATTTCCGATTTCTCGTCCCGCAGACCTCCAACCCAGACTCACGAATTGAGCCACCCCCACCGTGCCATCTGTGCTAGCGAGTCGATGCTGTCTCCCTTCCGACGATCAGATCCCGAACAACACGTTTGGCTACGGTCGTCTGGACGCTCTTGCTGCGGCGAAGAAGGCGCTCAGCTTCACGCCAGACGACCGATGCGCGCCGCTGAGTGGAATTCTCTGCGGCGAGTTCCTGTGCGAGTGGAGTGCCAGCAAGCGAGTGTGCAGTTCGTGGATGCCGAAAGGATGTTTCGTGCAAATAGTGCGGATTGCACATCCGGTGGATTTACTTGCTGGCTGTTGCTACCCAAGACACCACGAAAAGTATCAACAACACGCTCATTATCACTGTCCTTGAGAGAGTCGAGAGATCGCCACAATCAGGAAAGTGGAAGGGTTCAAAACGACATGCACTCAGCGTCGAAAGCCACTGAGTGAGACGAACAAATCGGTGGATGACGATCGGTTGAGACGATTCTGTTGCTCTCAAGGTGCAGAAGCCAAATCAAAAGCTTCATCGGATTCCCTGCATTGAAAGTCGGCTTATAATCGCCCTTTACTTCACTCTCAGGAGAGTTGTACGACACGGACACTTCACATCTAACTCTGTTGCATAGGTTGGGTTGCGGTTTCCATCATCAAAATCGGAGACCTGAGGAGGAGGCAGCGAGAGAGTTCTCACGTGAGATA
>JAASFO010000422.1:0-21957 GCA_023333815.1 Globisporangium recalcitrans
AGAGAGAGAGATCTGAAGTCAAGGTTGTCATCATCACTGAAGGCTCAACAAGCGGAAGAGCAAGAAGAAGAAATGGCGCTGAACATCGAGTTCAACGGCCAGTCCAAGCGCGTGCGCGTGACGCCCAGCACTACCATGGTGCGCAGCATCCCGCGCTCTCTCTGTGTTAGTCGTCCTGCTCCCCCATGTCTCAATGCCCACGCCTCTCTCTCTGTCTCTCTCAATGTGCAACGCAGTTCCAGGTGTTGGAAGATGCGCGCGAGCAGTTCAAGCTCGCAGACTCGTCGCAGTACCAGCTGCTGCACCGCAAGAAGCCCGTGGATCTGTCGATCCCGTTCCGCCTCACAGGTGTGTCGAACAACGCGTTGCTGGAGATGCAGCAGCTCCAGGGTGGGGTGGTAGATGCCGCTGCGCAGCAGGTGCGCGTGTGTGTCCAAATGGCGGACGGCAAGCGCGTGCAGTCGTCGTTTACGAGCGACGCGACGATCGAGAGCATCCTGGCGTCCTTCAAGCTGGTGCCGTCGCCGCAAGAAGTGAGTGCGATGCGTCTGTGGCTATCGCTTGTGCGGTAGGTGACCTGCATGTGCTGTGTGCTAATGCTCTATGTGCTTGTGTGGGTTGATTAGTTCTCGCTGAGCTTTTTGCAGAGAGAGATCACTGCCGACTCGTTTGCCAGCACCAACTTGAGAGGTAGACGCACGTCCAGCACTTTAGTGCCTGAGTGTTCACACTGCCTAGATGGAACTCAAAAGCTCATCGTTCTTGTCATTGGATTTCGATGCAGAGCTGGGCATTCTGAGCGGATCTGCGATCTTCCGCGTCCAGGCATCGACTGTAGGCAAGTTGGCGCAAGGCTCTGTGCAGACTGTTCACTCGCCACCACGACCGGTAGCTGCAGCAACCCAAGCTGCCAACAGCACTATGCCCTCAGCTCTTCCAAGTGCGCAACCAACCGCCGATGCCAATGCTGCGAGATCAGAGGCAAAACCAGTCGAGCAGGCTCCTCCGACTCCAGTCTCTGCTCCAGTTCGCACTGCGAGCGAAGACGTGGAAATGAAAGAAGCCGCCCCTGATGATGAGCTTGTCAGCGCACAACCACAGCATGAAACTCCAACGCTGGGCAGCTATGATTCGCTGCAGCTGCTTCGCGACAACTGCTTTGATGCGACTGCAAAAGGAGGGATTTCGACGCTGATGAAGATTGTCACGAACCTTCTCTCGTACCCAGGTCGGGCGTTAGATGCGCTTGTATCATATCCAAGTGCCGTGCATACTGATCTTTCCTTCCTTGTTGTGTAGAGAATGAAAAGATGCGGTCGATCCGCGTGTCAAACCCTGCGTTCCAGCGATCCGTGGGACAGCTCAAAGGCGGAATTGAGTTCCTAGAGTCGGTTGGCTTTGCTCTGGACCAGGAGACGCAGTGCCTGCTTCTGAAATCGGCTGTCGATGCGAAATCCCAACTTGAAGAAGGGCTTCGACTGCTGCACAATGAGGCAGACGAGCTGAACATTGAAGCCGCTTCGAGACCTGTCGTTGCTGTTCCGAAAGCTGCTGACCCAGATTTCGACGTGTACAAGCCGCAGATCACGCGCATGCAGGTAAACCCGCGTCTCGATATCGTTGACTCAGTTGCAAGGAACTATGATCCTAGTTATTTGATGTCTCGTTACTTTAGGCACAGCCGCGTGGACCAAGCGTGACCGAAGTGCTGGTGGACAACCTCAAGAACAAGCAGGAGCAGCTCCTTGGACACGAGGTTCCGCCCAGAAACACGCTGGTGACTCTCCCTGGACGTCCAGCAACTGCTGCTGCTGCTGTCGACTCGAGCGCCGACTTTGAGATGGCGGAAGACCATCCGAGTGACTCGAGGATCCTGATTTCCACTTTGAAAGCAAAGCGCGCCGAGCAGGAGAAAGCCAAGGTAATAGCTTACGATGTGGTAGATTCTATGGAGATGCCCTAAAGTGTTTGGTTGCTAACACTCGCGTGTTTTCATATGCAGAATTTCCGGACGCAAGCGATGCGAGAGCTGGACGAGCTTAAGAAGAAGAAGATCTTCCAGACCACGCTCATCCGCGTCCAGTTTTCTGACCGAGGTTTGTTGATTTGACGTTGGGTCTCTGTCTGTGTACCTGGGACACTTCTGACAAAGTCTATCCTGATGGTGTTCCATGCAGTTGTCCTGCAAGCTGTGTTCCACCCAAACGAGACTGTGCAAGCTGTGGTCGAGCACGTGAAAGAGAGTCTCCAATCTGCTTTCACAGACAACCAGTTCTACCTCTACGTGACGCCTCCGATGCAGAAGCTCAGTCCGGACAAGACGCTCGCGGAGCTGAACCTCGTTCCAGCTGCGCTTGTGTACTTGTCGTGGGTCGACGCCTTGCCATCGATCGAGTTTGCTTCCGCTGGGTACTACTTGCGCGACGACTTGGTACGTGTTTCCTTCGCTTGTCCTTGAGTATCAGCTTGGTAGAGATAACTGACTGGGTATGGCTTCCCCCATTCTTACGTACAGGTGGCTGACGAGTTTGCAGAGTCGAAGGGCAGCGAAGAGAGCTCGACCGCGAAGGTGGGATACCCCAAACCCATCGCATTAGGTAAAGTGACTTGAGTGTTCTTGACATGGTGGTGGTGTAGATGGAAAAAGGTTTCTAATGGGCTGATGCGATATTCTCTGCATGCAGAAGCACCACCGAAAGAGGCAAAGAGCGAATCGAACGACGACGCAGCGCCGAAACCGTCCAGCGCCTCCGCAGCGAAGGGCAAGGCAACTGGGAAGAAGCCTTCGTGGCTCAAACTGTCGAGATAGAGATGCGATCCCCAGTTCCTCCTCCAACCCAAAGTCTCTGTGCCTGTAAACAGCAGCACTTGGGCACCAACAACGTCATTGCCAAGTGAAAGACAACAAGAATCACGACAACAGCAGCAGGCGAACAAACACAGTCCCGCAATAGGGCTATTTCGTTTCTTAATGTAGTTCAAATCTACCACAGTGTGTGGCGCTATCCGTCATTTATGGTTCTGTGTCTGCAACAAATCTATTTCTCCCTCTTGAGTGTGTGCACTTGCTCTTCCTCGCTCTTTGTGGCGTCCGTCTCCGTCGCGCTGCTGCCAGTGCTGCCAGTGCTGCCAGGGGAGAGCACGCGCTTATTAGATCCGTTGCTGCTGCTGCTGCCGTTCTCCTGCTGCTGCTTGACTTTCACCGCTGAGCTCGTGCCGACTTTCCGGTCCTTGAGCTCTTTTCGTTTCAGGAAATCAAACCCGCAGGAGGCGTTCCGCGCGAGGAAGACGCGGTTCTGCGCCGCCCACTTGAGCTCTCGAGGCGCGGGTCCCGTGCGCACGATCGACTTGCCGCCCGTGTCGCCGAAGCCAGCGAGCTGGCTCGTGAGCGAGAGTCGCCGAGCAGTCGACTCTTGCTGGATCTTCTCCTGCTTTATCGCGCGCTTCATGCGCGCCAGTTGCTCTTTCTTCGTGAGCTTCTTCTGCGGCTCTTCCACGCTCTGGCTGATCTTCTCCGGCGCCATCGTCCCGCGACAGTTCTTCGACTTGCAGTGGCACTTCCACTCCATCGCCTGCCGCGTGTGGAACTGGTAGTCGTACGAGAGCTCTTCACCGGGTTGGATGTCCTTGAGCGCCGTGATCGCGATGCGGTTCACGCCCTTCACGCGCCACTTGAGCAAGTGGCAATTCGGGTCGCACGCGTGGTTGATATAGCGCGACACGCTGCCTTTGAAGCGCGCGTCAATGTACACGCCTTTGCTCAGCTCCATCACGTACATGTTCTTGTCCTCGGGGGTGTTCTTCGCGTGGTCCTGGAGCCGGCGCTCTTTCTCGACTTCGTTGATCACTTCGCCCACGTACTCGATCACCAGCTGACCAGCCTTGACCGGCTCCAGGATGCGCAGCCCCCAGCCTTTCTCCTGCGTGTGGAACTTCTCAAACGCCGGGTAGATCTTCTGGTGCAGCGCGCGGTTGCCGCAGCCCTCACCGAGCATGCAGTTCGACTCTTTGTTCTGCTTGGTGAACTTCATGCCGGGCGTCGGCGCCGGTCCAAAGCACTCGGTGAAGCTCAGGCGATTGATGCAGTCGTCGCCGCAGCGCTCCTTGCAGATACACATGGGCGAGTCCTCGAGCGACTCCTTTGGCGGCTGCTTGAATGTGTAGATGTTGCGCTGGAGCTTGCGGTACGGCGGCGCCTGCTGACGCACGTCCTCGACGAGGTTGAGCAGCAGTCGAAAGTGGTGGCAGTCGTCCTTGTCGGCAGCGTCCGGTTCGACTTTTGGCACAAAGAGCAGCGGCAGGCGCAGGTTGAAGTCCACGGTGATCGTGTCCATGGTCATGTCGTTGTAGTAGAACGACGGGATCTTTGGCAGCCGGTCGTACGGATGCTTGGAGCAGAGCAGCCCCACCGAGTTGTAGCGCGCGCTCGGCGGCACGCAGTGCGGGTGGTACGACTCGGGACACTTTATACAGCACATGAGGTCCGAGCCCTTCTTCACGTCCTCGCAGACCTCGCACACGTGGCGCGGACAGCGGAACGGCGCGTCGAACTCGAGCAGCTCTTCGTCGTTCCCGTCTTTCGTGCGCTTGAAGCGGCGCGAGAGCTTGTTCGAGCTGATGCAGCTCTGGTGGTAGAACTTGCCGCAGGACAGCGCGCCACAGCGGAAGACGCCGCCTTTCTCGTTGATTGTGCCGTTGCGGCCGCACATGAAACACTTTTGCTCGTTCGTGCGGCACTGCTCACAGAGCCATCTCTCCCCTGCTGGCGCGGATTCAAGCCCAAGGCACGAGAAATGGTACGACGACAGACAGCCGCCGTCGCACAGGATCATGTTCGTGAGCTCTTCGTCTTCGATCTGACCGCACGCAGCGCAGAGATCGTCATCTGGGACGACGTCGACCGGCGGAATGTCGTCTTTCTTCGGCTTCTTGCTCGCAGGCGTGGACAGCGGTCTTCTCGGCGCGGCATCGTTCACAAGGCGCTTGGTGATCTTTCGTCCGGATCGCGTGGCTCCCACTGCGACGAACGTCGGCTCCATCTCCAGGTCTGCGTCTGCTGCGCTGATCACTTTCTTCTCATTCTCAACAGCCTCGTCGACGATGACTTCGCGGCCGCGCTTGCGCCTCTCAAGGCGCTTGTCGTGCTCGGTCCAGGCATCCGCGGCTTCCGTGGCGCGTGGAAGGATGCGCGCGCGCTCCTTCGACGAGATCACTTCGTCCGACGACTTGTTCCAGCCCAGGAAGTGCACTCTCACGCCCGCGTCCGTGAGGTCTTGGACCTTCGCGGGCAGCCACTTCTTCGTCAGCACACAAAACACATCCACAGACTCGCCAGCTCTCAATTGCGCGTAGAACGCGCGGTCCACCAGCTTTGCGGGGGTGGCTTCAGCACTTTCTGCTCCGCTTTCGCTTGCAGCTTCGTCCTCGTCTTCCATGTCGACGTCTTCGCCGCTCGCACTGCTCTCCTGCACAGTGTCGTCCTCGCCATTGAGATTGGCAGCGTGTGTCAATGCAGACGACGACGATGCGACGCCATTGGTCTTCGCGTCTGCTCGCTTGCCGTTCGAGCGTGGCTCAGCGGGCACCATGACCGACGTGTGGGAGGCAATAGGCGGAAAGCTACGAGAGCGATAGGGCGAGAGAGGCTCGGGCGTGTTGCGTGGCTGCTGCTCGCTATGCGTGTGCCTTCACTCGGCTCGCGTTGCTTCGCGTGGGCTTCTCGCGCGCGTGCAGCTTTCGCTGCTTCCCCCACCAGTTGAGTGCCCAAAAAGTGCGCGCCATTTTTAGCTCGCCAGAAAGCTATTCGCTGTGATGGAAAAACCTCGGACAAGAAAAACCTTGAGATCCGAGAGTCCTCACTATCTGCGAACACTCACTTTGCAGATTCTTGGTGTGAGGGTGCGGAATAGCGTTCTTGTGCGAATGCGCGAACTGAAAAAGCTGTGTGAAAAGGGTGTTGCTGCCACGTATGCACAATCTCAGTTGTTGTCTCATGGAAAATACATTGCATTTAGGGTCTCAATATCGATAAACACGAAGTGGAAGTTGCAACTTGCAGCCAACTCGGAGCAGCAGACTTGGTGGCAACGAGCGACCTCAAGACCTGTGGGTGACAAGGCGGGCATGCGCTTTACAAGCTGTCTGCAGTGGCAGCGATCAGAGACACCTTCGCGTCCTGCTCTCATCTTCAGCTCCTTTGCCTGCTGTCGGTTGCGCTCAGTGTGTGCTGCGTCTTGATCAACGGTTCCAAGCACTGTCAAAACACCAGATGTGACTTATCTAGTGCTGCCACACTAAACTGCGCCACATCACTGTACGTATGTGGTCAACACGGATCGGGGACTTCAAGTGCAGTACCGTCGCTCTTGATTTTCAGCACGGTCCTCTAAAAGAGGGTCCACCTCCAACTGTCAACCTGTCTGCTTTCGGAGATGGCTCCACTCGATGTCAAACTGACGACGACCATCACCCTCCATAATTTATATATAAAGATTTGTATGGGCTGACTGGAGGTCAAATGGCGACTCTGGTGGTGGCGATGAAGATGCGAGCGCGAGAACGAAAAAACGTAGCACAGCAACGTGAATGGAATGCAATCCTATACGAGACAAACGACAAACAAACCGCTTTGCTAGCCACTGAGCAGAGCAGCTCTGCGCCGTGAAGTGCTGGCGTTGATTTCCCCTCAACGCACCAGCGTCGACTCTGACTGAGATGCAGCGATGAGACTCGTCGACAGAGTTCCCAGACGCATTGCGCAGCCTCATTGCAATAAGAAAGAAAAAGCATCGCTGCTCTGTGCTGCTTCGTCTTGTGCTCGTTGACGATGTCAGTGGACCACCACTCGAGCGCAAGATGTTTTGGTCGTCTTGCGATCATGTTGATAGCGAGACATGCTGGTGACGCCTCCGCGCGTCGCGGTGTGGTCGATTGATTGATCTATCGACTCTGGATGCCAGCCAGACTGTGCATTGCCTCCCAGTTGCTCTTCTCTCGTGAGCAGAGCGAGTGAGTTCATCTATCCGACAGCTGACCAGAAGATCCTGATGCGTGTTCCATATTGCTTCGTCCGTCATGTGATGATTGGACACCTTCCTCTTCTTGAGGACCAGCGAAGAGCAGCATGGAGACGCCAGCAGCGCGCCACTGCCACCAGCTAGCGCAAGAGAAGCAACCAGTGACATGCTGCTAGTGCTGTTTATCATGGAGAACATTCTCTCTCTCTCTCTTTGGTTTCCCTAGCTTGTCGTCTCCATGCATCGCCGTCATGAGCAGCTCGAATGTCATAAAAGTGAAATCGATGGGTTTGCTCTCCTTCCACAAGAACGGATCGCTACTCGCCGATTCCGAGCCCATAAGTGCGTCTACAGTGAGCCTCTGATCGCCTACGAGTGCTCAAAGTGACCGCAGAGCACTCGCGGAGCGCTTGAGGCGGCCGCCATGTCATTCTTTCCGATTCCTGGACGCTAAGCGGCGATCGCGCGAGGCTCTCGATCACCAGCGTCGCCCCGCCTGCTCTCCCTTGCTTTCAAGTGGTTCTCCTTCTGGTGTGTTTTTCTCACTAGGTCCTCTTTCCTCGATCTGATTGGCGGAATGAGCTCCTTCGTGGCTCTGATTGGCGGGATGGTTTTGGCGGGTTAATTTGTATAAATAACTTGTCGAGTGAGTCGCTCCTTTCCGTTTACTACAGGTAGTTTATGCTGATCCCACTTCGATTCGTCTGCATTCGCTGTTTCTCATCACATAAACTACTCCACCAACCTATAGTCTACATGTAAACTACCTCCACAATCGCATGCTTGTCGGCTATTTAAAAAAAGGAAAAAATAAAGAGAGATGACTTTCTTTTTTCAAAGGCAGTCAGTGCTTCTTCCTGCTCACGACAGACAAACAACCAACCGAAAAGCTCTAAAGCAGCATTCAAGTCGCCCACAGTCAAGAAAAAGACGCTCCAAGTCCAAAGCTCTCTACGCTCTCTCCGCAGCAGCACCCCACACTCTCAAGCACACTCCCCACCCGTCACGATGACCGAAGAAACCAAGACCAGCCCTGCCAAGACCGGCACTCCAGCGGCCACGCCCGTGAAGGTCGACACTACCGCGCCAGCCGCGGACGCTAAGCCAACCACTGCCGCCGCCGAGAGCGCCACGAAGCGCTCGCCAGCTAAGCGCCAGGCCAAGACCGCCGCTGCGGCCGCTGCCGGGAAGAAAGCCGCGGTCTCCCCTGCGGCGCCAAAGGCGAAGAAGGTCGCCGCTCCAAAGCCAGCCGTTGGCGTCGCGGGTGAGTCGGGTCCATCGTACTTTGACCTGATCGTCGAGGCGATTAACACGCTCAAGGAGCGCAATGGGTCGTCCCGCCAGGCGATCAACAAGTACGTCGCGGCGAAGAAGGCGAACTTCGCCGGCCACTTTTTCAACAAGGCTCTCCGCACCGCTGTCGACGCGGAGAAGCTCGTGCAGGTGAAGGGCTCGTACAAGCTCGCGCCAGCACTGAAGAAGCCAGCGGCGAAGAAGAGCAAGTCCGCCAAGGTGTCGTCGAAGAGCGGCACGACCGTGAAGAAGGTCGCCAAGGTCACGAAGAAGCCAGCTGCCAAGAAGGACGCGAAGGCGAAGAGTACCACCAAGAAGGTTGCCTCGAAGAAGGCTCCAACGAAGAAGGTCTCTGTCGTCAAGAAGACCGCTACGAAGACCGGCAAGCCAGCCAAGGCGTCCGCGTCGAAGAAGGCTACCGCCAAGACCACGAAGAAGGTCGTGGTGAAGAAGGCTGCCAAGGTTGTCGCCAAGAAGAAGTAAACGGGTTGTCTCTGTGGTTCGTCGCTCGTGTGATGGTCCCGTCGCCTGCCAGTCGTCCAGTTCGTGGTACGTGTGTGCTGCCTGTTGCTCGTGGGTGGAGCTGGTGACGAAGAGGACCAGCGCGGGGTGTGCGAGCTGAGTGGAAGCTGCTCGTCTGCCTCTTCAATTGGACGTTCAAACAAATTATCCTAAAGGTCGGTGTTTGCGTGGATGTACCAGTGCCAGCCTCCGTTCTCTTTCGCGAGAAGGAGCTGCACATTTTTCCTCGGTGTTTTTTAACACCACCCATTCTCAAGACGAAATTTTGGATCGCATTCCAAGACCGCAGTCCTTCAGTGGTGGATTGAAGGCGAGGCTCTGGTGTGTGTGGAGCTGTCGAGTCGCTGCATTGGTGAATGGGCGAGCGTCATTTAGAGGCAGTGTGGATGGTTGTGGTGATGGCGTGGTTCTGACATTCGACTAACCAACGCTGTTGATTGTGTGCGTCAAGACAACTCCCCCT
The DNA here is from genome assembly GCA_023333815.1 of Globisporangium recalcitrans. Lineage (NCBI taxonomy): Eukaryota > Oomycota > Peronosporomycetes > Pythiales > Pythiaceae > Globisporangium > Globisporangium recalcitrans. The sequence goes on from JAASFO010000422.1 coordinate 9,295, forward strand.
CTACCGTCCATGGTGTGCTGCAGTCGAGGACCACCGTACCGTCAGAGCGTGTTATTCTAGTGAGTGCGTGCATAATTCAATAGGAAGAACGTTCATGTGTTCGCTTCACCCACTTGCACGTCTTTCTCATGCGAGCGCTTGATCCTTTCGTCTGCTTTGATGGCAGGACTCGGTTCAGAAAGAAGCGGAAGATCAGCGCTTCGTGGGACGATGAAGGTGTTCGTGGCAGTTGAAAGCAGTCAAGAGCTCCAGCCAGTCAGCCAGCCGACTGTCACACATAGTGGCAGGCAATGCAGAGCAGGTTCTGTGACCGATTCGCGCAGCACGCGACGTGGTGCTGTTGGACTCGACGAAGTGAGACGAAGGATCCGCGCCATTGCGCTGCACCTCCGCATCTGATTATAGCGGAAGGCAGCGAGCGCTACAGATGGCTATGAGTAGGCGGCGGAGGAAGATCCGCGTCGCTCGCGCGCAATGCTCTTCTGCAAAAAGGGACGATGCTGTGTTCGCTCGTTCCTGATGTGCGATCGTGCGCGTTTTGAGAGACGAGAGCAGCAGCACACAAGTATCAAGAACTGAACTGGCGATTTGAGAGGCATGGCCACTTTGGCTGGCAGCACTGGTGGTTTTCTGTCGCCTTCCCCCCAACACTTTTGGTGGTGAGGTGGGGGTGTTTTGGGACAGCATGCTGCCATGGAGCCCTGGGAAGAACGCCTGGAAGGAAAGGAATGCATCGATCGATCGCGTCGTCTCGCTGAGCTCAAGGCGTGATCTTCAAGGAGCGAGCCACAGCGCTGCGCGCTTTCTTCGCTGCTGCGAAGCGTCCTCGCGTGCCTTCCAATTCGAGCCCAAAGCTGCCTCACGTGGACGTCTCTGCGAGACTTCAACCTCCCGCCAAAGGATTTCGTGGTGGTTCGCCTGAGTTCGCCAGAACTAGCGGCCGCCGGCAACGAGACAACCTCATTCACGTACAAAGGCGACGAGAGCCACACCGACGAGATCAAAGGCGGCTTCTTTGCTGGCACGCTGCGCACGCCAGGCAAGATGAGTGTCACGGTCGAGCTCCACACAGCCGAGAGCGCAGACCCGTCCACACCGACACTCTGCAAGGGCTTTGTGGTCGACAAGAACCACTACGTTGGCATCACGGCAAGCGCTTCGTCCAGCGAAGAAGTCTGTGGCGCCGACAGCACGCAGGAAGCGGCGTGTTTCAGCAGCGAGAAGGGCAAAGTCGAAGGCAGCAAAGCCGTCATCCGCCTGCTGATCCACAAGGACACGGGCAGCTTCTTCTGCACGGGCTGGCTCGTGGGCTGTGAGGACCACGTGATCACCAACCGCCACTGCATCTCGACGCAAGCCCACGCGAGTTCGACCGAGTTTGAGTTCAACGCGCGCGGCAAAACGTGCGGAACCAACTGCCAGTCGCCGCTCGGATGCCCAGGGAGTGTTCGCGCTCGCTCGTCCACGCTCATCACGGCGAACGCAGAGCTGGACTTTGCGCTCGAATCTCGATATCAACTTGTCGACGGAGTGCGGCTACTTGACGATGCGCGAGACCGGTGCAACGATGTCGGACACCATCTACAGCCCGCAGCACCCGAGCGGATGGGGCATGCGCATCGCAGCAAAGGACGACAACGGCGGCATGGGAACCGTCACGTCACTCACGATGGGCGGCTGCGCTGTGGACCAAGTCGCGTACAACCTCGACACGCGCGCGGGCTCGTCAGGCTCGCCTGTGATCTCGACGTCCGACAACGCGGTCGTGGCGCTCCACCACTGCGGCGGATGACCCAACACGGCGATCAACAGCAACAAGATCGTCGCCAACCTGCGCGCGCTCAGCATCCTGCCAAAGTGCGCTGTGTACCAGAAAGATACGCCCACACCAGCTCCATCAGCAGTGTCGACGCCAAAGCCTACTCAAGCCCAAACGCCAGCTCCAACGCCTGAGCCGACAACTCAAGCGCCAACACCAAAGCCTACTCCTCCGCCTACCCCAGCTCCAACCTCAGCGCCTGCGACCCAATCTCCAGGTTCGGTGCTCATCCTGCAGACGAAAGTAGATGGAACCATTTTCGCGACGGGCACGACCACTTCCGTGGACTACATCGACCTCACGCTGACTGAGAACGCCAATGTCGAGTTGGACATTCTCTCGATGGAGGAGATCGCAAACGGGAACGCTGCGACGTACGCGGACGTGAATGGCGACTGCAACGCCGCGTACATCGACTCGAAGATCATTCTCTTCCGACTGAACAGCGACGGAAAGATCTCGCAGCAAGACGTCATCGCGACGAATCTGAACGCCCCCGATGGCTACGGCATGAAAGATGGCTCGCTGAGCTCGCTCGACTCGTACTTGTACCTGCCGCTGACGAGAGGAAAGTACCGCCTCGCGGTGGGCACCTCTGCGATGTCGAAAGCCGACGCGGTCTCGAAAACCAACGGAGCAGCACGTCTGCCTCGCGTCTGCGCCTCCAAGGTGTCCAACTATGGAAACTACCGACTCACAGTGTCCGCGACCGCTTCCGTGCAGGTGACATCCCCGGGCACCTACATTGGCTCGCAGTGCTCGGTCAGCGGCAACGCTGTGTTCCCGTACAGCGCGTGTCCGTACCACAAGGAAGCCTCGCTGTCGAGTGGTGTGACTGTAGCTGGCAGCATTATGCGCGAGAGCTCGTCCGTGACAGTGGACTACATCCCGTTTGCAGTCAATACATTCGGTCGCGTCTCGGTCGAAGTGTCCTCGTACGGCACACAGGACGGCGCCGCGTACTTGGACATCAACGGCTTCTGCAAGAGCGCGTACATCGACCCGGTCGCGTACCTCTTCCGCGCTGCGAGCAACGGGCAGCAGCTCACGTCTGCCGACCTCATCAACGCCGGCGACGACGACGACAACTTCGCGCTGCGCAAGGGACACCACTCGATCAGCTTCCGCGACCCGTTCTTCTCGCTGGCGCAGCCCACGGGCAGCTACGTGCTCGTGGTCGGGAGGTACCCGCTGAGCATCGACGAAGCGATCGCGAGGGCGGGCAAGATGTCGGTGAACAAGTTCACACCCGAGTCCTGCGGCGCGGTCTCGCAACAGGGCAACTACCTCGTCACCTTTGGCTCGTCGATACCGCTCGTGTCGATGACTGCGCAGAGTACTTTTCGGGAAGCAGGTGCACGCCGAGCGATCCGACCAGCACGAAGAGCATCTGCTCGTAGCGATGAGGAAGACGAAGAGAATGACAACAGCAACACCGTCACCAACTACTCTCAGTAGTACTATCCTGGTATCAAGAAGAGCAGCAACAGCAACAGCGTGAGATATTCGATGCGCATCGTCGACGTAGTAGGTCGTTTAGTTTCTTTCATTTTTGCATTCTTGCATAACCATTTTTCATACCACTAGTGTGTTTGCTTTTCATTCGAACGAGAGTTTGTTGCTAGCGAACTGACTGGGAAGAAAGAACTGGAGAGAGAGAGAGAGAGAGAACGGGGATCGAGGAAGAAGAGTGCAGCTCTGGTGTGCAGGAGAAGCAGGCTGTTTCAGCCACAGTCACCTGCCTCAGCTGCGTCTATTTCCTGTAGTGGTAGCGCAGGTACGGCAGCTCAATGTCTTCGCCGTCGGCGTCCATCGCGCACACTTCCAGGATCAGGTACTTGAGCTTCGCGTCGATCGGCTTCTTCGTCACGGTCTCCACGAGCTCCGAGATCTTCATCGCCATGCGCTCCTTTGAGCGCGATTTCTGCGAGTACATGGCGTACAAGATCGTCACGCCGTACGAGAGCATCGAGATCTCGGCCTCGTACTCCTTCTCAAAGTACGCCAGGAACTCCTTGAGCGTGATGTCGCCCGTCGTGACCTCGAGGCGGTCCCACGCCGTCCACTTGTACTCTTCGCCGCGCAGCATCGTCTTGGTCGTCTTCGGTTCGATCGGCTCCGAGAAAGTGAAAAGCGGCAGTGCCAGGTTCACGAAACCGTTCTTGTAGTGGTCGAGCGGCTTGTCCTGGAACACTTTCAGGAACTCGAAGCAGACGAGACCCGTCACGAGCGCCGTCGTGGTCGCAATCGCTGGGATGATCTTGCCGGCGATGAAGCGCGACTTGTGCATGTCAGCCTCTGGGATCTTGTACGAGCGCGCGCGAAGGTTCGACGTCGCGACGATCACTTCCATGTGCCCATCGTCGTCCTTGTCGAACTCAATCGGCTCCATGCGGTAGCCAGCCAAACTGGACGCAGAAGGGAGCACGCCCAAGATGTGCTCAGCCTGCGCATCTGGGTTCTCGAGGCGTGGTGCGTTCGAGTCTTCTTTCATTTCCGCATCCGACGCAGCGATCTTGACGCCTTCACGAGGAACAAACGCAGGCACGTGGATGGCAGCGAGCGCCTTGATGAAACTCTCGCGGTCGTGGTGGCTCTGGAGTCCATAGTTCTTGGCGCGGCTGTTCGCAACCGCGACCACAAAGTCGAGGTGCACAGGGTCGTGCGCGTCAAACGTGATCGCGGTCGGTGGACGCTTCGGACCAGACCAGAAAGGCGTGCCCGTCGTGGTTACTTGGTCCAATGGGAAGTTGTGCAGCAACTGCTTGATTTGGTTGCTGAAGAGCTCCTCAAACTTGAAACGAGCCCACGAGATGCAGTCTTCGAACGTTGACGGACGCTGGTCCACAAGCGACTGCTTGAGGCGCTCCAGCGTCTCGAGCTTCGTGTTCTGCTGGTCGTTCAGCTGTTTGATGAACTCCGGACCAGAGAGGTACTCGTTCACATCCGACGGCGCTTGGAAGAACTCGCCTTCAAACCAGTCGCGAGCCCACTGAAGCGTGTGCTCGATCGCGTTTGGAAAGTTCTTGAGAGTACAGATGGGGATGCTCTTCTCTGGCGGATCGCGCGACGCACCGTAGTTCTCCGTCTTGTGTGGCACGACGATTTGCGTGTTGCCCTTGGTTCCGAGCGTACCAGACTCGAACATCGGCAGGCCGTAGAACAGGCAGCGCTGGTCCATGTACAGACGCGCCTCGACGTTGTCCAGCGCAGTGCACACCCCCGAGAGCGATTCGAAGAAATCGTCGTTGAACTGATCCTCCGAGTCGCCACCGACGCGCGCGACGTACGAGAGGACGTTCACGTTTGGGTTCATCTCCTTGATCGCACGGCCCGCGACCGTCGACTTCGCCTGCTGCACGTCCTTCGAGCGGAACAAGAACTGGCGGTTCAGGTTGGATTTCTCGATCGTGTCCATGTCCGTGATGTGGATCACACTGTTCTTGCCCGTGGACACGCCCATCATCGCCCAGTTCTTGAGCATCTCGCAACCAATCGCACCGGCGCCGACCAAAAAGAAACTCAGGTTCTGAATTTTCTCCTGAAGCGCTTTGCCAAACACCACGATCTGTCCGTCGTAGCGACTACCCGTTGCCGCAAATTCGGCCGTGTTGCCTCCAGCGAAAACAGCGTCCGGAAGACACTCAACCGCGTCAAAGTAGAAGAACTGCTGGATCGGTGTGAACTTCCCACTGCACGCCTTGAGCGCTTCTTGGCCGACAATGCCGCCGAGGAACGCCGCCATGGGGGAGATCACGCCCGACGCGCCAGACGCGAGACCGCGCACCACTTTCTTCGCTTCCTCGCTCTCGATGTGGTCGATCGCAAAGTGCCCGGCGCGCGAGGCTTCCTTGCTCAGCGCCACGGCGATGTTGTACACTTCGTCCGCGTCCTCAAGCGATCCTGGCGTTGGGTACTTCCCGTCGTGCTTCTCGCGGTAGACGTCCAAGCCCTGGAACGCAAAGTGGAGCAGCTCGGGGCGGTTCAATTTCGCAAAGTCGCTGATCAGGAACTCGCCTGGGGACGCAAGCGCGTCGGACAAGTTCTTGAACTTGACCGTCAGCGGCTGCTTCACTTGCGTGACGTAGCCGCCCGCAGACGCAGTGCCGCTCGCAAAGCGCTCCTTGTCCTCGTCATCGATGATATCCAGCGTGAACGTGAATGGACCCGTGACCGTGACGCGGCGCGCCTCGCACTCGTTCAGGAACGGGAAGCCCTTGATCTCGCGGAACGTCACGAAGTCGCCCGTTTCCAGCTGGTGGCGCGTGTCGTCGCTCACAGTCACGAGCGGAGGCGACGTGTTGTTCGAGATCGACGCCACCATGCAGTTCACAGGCTGCTCGCCGTCGCGGTCCGAGACCAGGAACTCGTCGCCGAAATCGCAAAACACCGAGCCAAACACGCCGCACGCCTCAGTCGAGACAAACGCGATCGCGTGCGAGTGGCAGATCGCGTTGATGCGCTTCGCCTCCTTCAACGTCGAGTTCACGAGCACCACCGTCTATAAGAACGAATGAGTAACACACACACAAAGATATCCAGTGAGCACGCATTCCAACGAGATATATCTACACGCTCGAAAAGGCAAATTGCGTACCCGGAACTGCTTCAAGTAGTCTTCCGTGATCTCGCCCGAGTAGTGGTGCACATGCACGTACGGGTTGAGCTCCGCGAGCTTCTTCGAGGACACCTTGGCGCGCGACTGTCCAATGTCTTGCTCGGTCAAATAGAACTGCGAGGAGAGATCCAGGAACGACGCGGGCGTGTCGTCGCGCAGCGTGACGCTCTTGACACCCGCCAGGATGATGTTCTTCGCGATCTCCACGCCGAGCCCGTTGAGACCGATGATGAGCACGTTCGAGGCGCTCATGCGCATCTGCGCCTCGTGACCCATGACGTAGAGCTGGCGGCTGTAGAGCCCTTCGTCGATCTTGCCCGGTCCCGACTCGTCGACGTCCATCGCGTTGTCTGTGACATTCACCAAATTGCGCACACCATCAGCGGTCTCATTCACATCGCCGGCGGTCACAGCTTTCGCGCTCATACTGACTGCCTGCCTGCCTTGAGTTGTCTTGGTTCAAAGCGAGCGAGTGCACGTGAGTGAGTGCTCCTTTCCAGCGAGTACACGCGGGTCGCTCGGCGAGCCAGCGTTCATACGCACATACAGAAACGAGAGAGCGGCATGGAGAACGAGCGCTCACCTTGCTTGTGGAGCTTGCTTACTTTGCGTTAAGGTTTTGGCGCAGTTTGCCTGTTGATGAGGACAAGATACGAGCGAGTGAGCAGCTCAGTTTGAAGAGCGAGTGTTTGCAGATTATGAGCTGTTCCGAGAGGGTATAGACTCTAAGGCTCAAAATGGTGCCAGCTGCTGCAGATCACTGCAGAGGTACCCAGCTGCTTCTACAGGATATGATCTAATGGGGAAGCTGGACTAGAACCTCACTCGGGAGACGTTCGCGCAACCTCAGGTTTGACTTGCGACGTTGCGCGAATGTGGCGATCCAGCGACGTCGCTCGAAGGTCGCCCGAGCGAGAAGCGCTGAGACACGCGGCGACTGCAAAGAATCATCAGATGTCAGTTTTTTGTGCTGGAGGTGACACTGATTTGACTTGGTTTTTGCAAGCTGAAAGAATCACGTACTTAAGCGAGCAGTGAGGGAATCTGGGCGACAGGGAGTGACTCTCGTTTGACTTGGATTTGTAAGCTTCGAGTGTCACGCACTTGAGCGACTGAGGAGGGTACATTGAATCTTGCATCCGCACTTTGCCAAGCGACAAAGGTACGAGATGCGCACCTTAGCGATAGACGAAGGTAGTTTCGAGTGTTCTTGTTCTCGTTCAACTGCATCCGCGAAAAACACCTCGAACATCCACCACAACTGCCACCTCCAGCAACCAGCAGCACGACACACCACCAGCACCGCCTACAGCAGCAGCATGGCCAGGAAGAAGACAGGTGCGCTCTCCGCTCATTACTCCTCGCAATCACTCTGCGCCTTCTCGCCGTTCAGAGAATGCCGCAGGCGTTGATAGCACAGGACAAACCTAAAAGACCATGGAGAGCGTGACGATCGCTCACGACTCGCTGCTGCTAGGAACCCGCAAGATGCGCCAGGAAGACGACGACGACTTTGACGACGCCGCGTCGATGGCGTCGATCGAGACGGGACGAACCAACATGTCGGACGACGCCGACTTCTACGACTCGTACACGAAGAGCGACGGCGAGGACGCCGCAGTCGACGAGGCGATCGAAGAGCTCACGGAGAAAAGGTATCTTTTCTTGTGTTGGGCACAGTGCTCGTGGGATGGAGTAGTGTGTCTAACACGTATGTGTGCGGATTGGTGATGCGATGTGCTTTAGAACGACGACGCGTGTGGCCGCGCTCGAGAAGCTGAGCGGACACTTGTCGCAGTACCTGCCTCCTGACAGCATCACGGACAGGTATGGTTGCAATATGCGGAAGCCAACAATATGCACATTGGGAGCGCTAATCTAACAGTTGCTCTCCTGTTGGCGCATGTAGCTTTGTGAACAATGTGCTCAGCTGTCTTCGCAAACCGTCGGAAGACGAAGCGCTGCATGGCGCGCGCATTCTCGCCATGATGGCGCTCATCCAGGGCGGAGACGAAGAGCGTTTCTTCCAGCGTGCGAGCGCCGTGCTCTCACCTCTGGCGAAGACGTCGCGGAGCCCAGCCGTGAAGGCAGCGGTGCGTTTTGATTCTGCTTCGAACGCGATCGATCGATCAATTGATGATGGCGCTCGGATATCAATAGACTCACGGTTGAATGCTGTTGTCGTGTATTTTTGCAGTCCATGCAAGCGCTTGCTCTCACCTGCTTTGTTTGCAGCGTAGAAGACGAGAACACCGAGTCGTTGCTGGTGCTTTTCGAGAAGTACTTTGATCTGAAGATTGTCGGCAGCATTTGCTCGGTGGCGTTGCAGTCGTGGGGTCTCTTGGCGTCCTCGCTTTCGGATGAGGAGCTGGCTGGCGACGAATACGTTGACAGGTATGATGCATCATTAGCAACTCGAGTGTTCGGTGGTTACTTGACTGACTTTGTTGTGGCGCTGTCTCTAGATGTCTGCCTCGATTCCTGGAACTGCTGACGCACGTTGACGTGGACGTTCGATCCGCGGCTGGCGAGAACATCGCGCTGCTCTATGAAGCTGCGCAAAAGTGCGGCATGACGCTGCCGTACGACGAAGACATCATCGAGAAGTTCCGCGTGATGAGCAAAGACAGCAGCAAGAAGAACAGCAAGAAGGACCGAAAGGTGCAGCGCATGGTGTTCCGCGACGTCCATTCGACTCTGGCAGTAAGTTTGACGCGATTGAAGTGGAGTGGGCAACTGCAACTCAGGCGCTTACTGTGTGTGAAATGTGGTGTGCGATTTTGCAGCACGGAGAATCGCCTCAGGTGTCTTTCTCGGTCAAGAACGAGATGCTGGATGTCAAGTCGTGGCGCTCGATCATGCAGCTGGAGGCGATCAAGAACGCCATCCGCACGGGCTTCCAAGAGCACATCAAGTACAACAACGTCGTGCGCTCCATTTTGGACCTGCCGGAGACGCTGGAAGAGCGGATAATCGACAGAGTACGTGAAGTTGTCCGATTGCAGCAATATTTGTGAAAGCTAGCATCGAACTCACCTCTTTGTGTGCTTGCTCAACCATTTTGCAGCGCGAGATCTTTGACAAGAAGTCGTCGTCGAGGAAGCAGAAGAGCAACGAGCTCAAGGGCGACCGACGACGAAAGCAGCACATGCAAGACGCGTTCTTTGAAGAATAGCTGGGGCTACTTGCACAAAGAAAGCAAGAGTGCGGCATCCAAACCAAACACAAGACAGACAGACAGACAGACACGTCGTGCGCCAAACAAGTTCTATGAAAATGCACCATTATGCAATCCAGCTCACCACATGCAGAAAAGAAAATATGAACTCGCCACCTACATGCCGCTCACTACCGCTGCGCTGCTGCTACTCTCCTCGTTCAATGCCCTCATGAACTTCATCATCTCCGCTTCGTCTCTTCTTTTTTCTTCGTTTCTGTTTATTTGCTGCTCTCGCTGTTGTGTACCCTGTTCTCCTTCTGCTTCACCACGCACTCGTAAAGTAAATGACTGGGAGGGGGTGACGGACGTCATTTACTTGCGCTCCGCTGGTGTCTTCGTTTTCGTCGCCAAATGCAAACGCGCGCTCATTCCTTCTTCGCTTCCTCACTTTCAACTGATTCCGGCTCTTTCGCTGGTCCTGGGGCGGAGGATGCGCTGCGACTGCGGCTGCGGGAGCGACTGCGACGGGATTTCTTTGGCGACGGCGAGCGGCTCGCGCTGCTCTTTCGGCGACTGCTCTTACGGTCTCGAGAACCGCTGCGAGAGCGCGACGGCGAGCGGGAGCGACCCTTGCTTTTCTTTCCTCTGCTCCGACTTCTGCTTCTGCTTTTGCTTTTGCTGCGACTCTTGTCGCGGTTACGAGGGCGGTTGAACATGCGCTCGAGCTCGCGCTGCATGGAACGCGGCACGGTCTTGATGTGCATGAAGTTGCAGTACCCGCCACGGTTGCACGTGCCTTCGTCGAACTGACGGCATCGCGCCTCCCTGAAGTCCGTCACTGGCGAGAACTCGCACACCAGCGGACGACCTGCGTAGAATCGACCGTAGAGCGACTTTTGCGCCGCCGCAGCGCACTCCTCGTCTTCGAACTTCGCGTACATGTTGCCCACCAAGTGGTCGCCGAGGTTGTCGCAAATGTTGAGCTCCTCTAATCGCCCAAACTTGCACAGCTCTTCAAACACCTCTTCGTAGAAGTCCTCAAAGTCTTCGTCCACCTGCTTCTGGTCGAGATGGGACGGGTCGCCATTCGCCGCGATGATCTGCGAGATCGGGTTCTGGTACATGTGGCTCACGAGGATCGTCTGGCTGAACACGGGCTTGTTGTGCAAGCGCGAGCAGCGGTCTCCGTGGCGACACGCGCCGATCTTGAAGTAGAACGGACAGTTCACGCGGTCTTCTTCCGTGCCGTGAATGCGCGCAAGGTGTTCTGCGCCGCCGCCGCTCTGGTCCATGCCTCCACCGCCTCCACCGCGTCGTCCCATGCGGTCACCGCCTCGGCTTCCATAGCCTCCGCGACCGTTGAAGCTGCCGTAGCCTCTGTCTCTGCTGCGGTCGCGTCCGCGGCCCCTGAAGTCGTCGCTGCCGCCGCCTCCGCCTCCGTATCGACTGCCCATGCTGCTTGCTTGCTGCTGTTCCCTTCGCTTCGAGGTTGAGCAAAGCAAGCGAACACAAAGGAAAAAAGATATCTGGCAGCCACCAGCGAAAAGTGTCTTGTAAAAACAGAACAGCGAGCAGCGTAATTACGCTTTTTACAGATTGGTGTCCCTCATAGGTACGATTGGTGACACACCTTTGCGCGATAAAGTGCGAATATGGTTTCAGGGAGAATTCCCTACCAATATTGACGAAAATAGGGACTCGTTTTCTGATCTTGCTTGATCTGCTTGATCTGCTTACCATTCCACAGCATCTCACACTCCTCGCTGAACGCAGTGAGTGAAGACAGGGAGAGTTGACGACTCATTCTTGATCTTCTCCGTCGCTGTCACTCTCAGATTCACCCTCGTCGTCATCGCTATCGTCATCGTCCTCTTCTTCGTCATCAGCATCAGCATCTTCGTGACCATCTCCAACCGCGGTTTGCGATTCCTCGGCCAGTTGCTGGATTGCTTCTTCATTCGATCCACCTTCATCTTCATCTTCAGCTGCTGGCTCTTCAGTTTCTTCTACCTCTGGTTCTGGAGCAACCACTTCTTCCACGAGGCTGAGATAGTCTTCCACTCCACAGTAGCTCGCCTCAGCAGCTTTGCCACCTGCCATCGACACCATGTTGAGCAGTCGACCTCGAATGTGGCCGAACACGAACCCACTCAGCGAATACCAGTCCAGCGTGATTGCGTCCTGCACTCGGAAGAAGTTCTCATTGCGAAACACGTCGATCCACTCCTCCGCACCGACACCAGCACCAGCAGCAACAGCAACAGAATCATCGTAGGACACTAGAAAATGGTCGTTCGTCTCCGAGTACGCCTTCAAGATCCCGCTTCGCCAGCAGAGGTACCGATAGTCGTATCGCTGGAAGCGCAGCGTCAAGAACGTCGTCGCGCGCAGCGATGGCTCAAACATCGCGACCATGCACCAGCAGTAGCCGTTGTACAGCTGGATCCGCGCGTCTTCAAGATGGAAACAGAGCCATTCGTGGTCGCCGTCCTCGTACTCGACCCGGTGCTTGTTCTTCACGCGATTAAACTTTGCGATGTACCCACTGAACCACTGCTGCTCGAGCGGCCAGAACACGCGGCAGTGCATCCCGAGCATCGCTTTTTGATAAGCGTTCTCGTTCGGACGCACGCAGTGGCGCTGCTTGCGAGACGGCGAGAACCAAAACTGGTCGCCGTACTCGTCCTGGAAATCGCGCCAGTCGGCGTCACTCTCAGGCTCCGAGGCAGAGTCTCGGTCGATCAGTTCGCGTGTTTTCTTCAGGATATCAGCTTGCTTCTTCATCGCAGCATCGCCTTCTTCGAGCATGTGGGTCTGCATCTGCCGAAGCATGTCCCTAAAGTTGATCCTGTCTGCATCCGGCGTCTTGAAGCGTCTCCAGGCGTGTTCAATCCGTTTCGTGGCATGCAGTCGCATTTGGAACTGCACGCGAGCTTCTTGCGCCACGCGACGGCCGAAATACCCGCGCGCACCGGCGTTGATGCGGCTTGCAGCGTTGTATTTGCGAAGCTCGCGCTCCTGCATCTCACGCTGGTAGCGTGCTAGTCGCCGTCGAGCGCTGTGCCC
>JAASFO010000423.1:0-21918 GCA_023333815.1 Globisporangium recalcitrans
CTGGTCTGTGGCGAGATCCAGTCTCCGCCGTGATGGCGCTGCTGCTCGGTGTACTGCTTGAGGATCCAGTCCACGGCGTCCGTCATACCTTCGAGACTCGCGAGCAGCAGCGGCGTCACACCCTTTCGTTCTGCAAGCGCACGTTTGCGCCGCGTTCGAGCAGCCACATCGCCGCCTTTGGGCGACAGTACTGGCACGCGTAGATCAGCGGCGTGCTCTCCCACATGCCTCGGATGTTGATCAGATGAGTTGGTGTTGCGGCCGTCGAGTGGTGGATGGTGTTCCCCTTTGGTGCCTGCTGCGCCACACGCTCCATGCACGCGAGGTCGCCGTTCTTGACTGCCTTGAGGAACTGGATGCTGAGCTCCTCGAGCGTCAGGTTCTGCTTGTCGCTCGGCAGAAGCTGCAGACTCGGACCTTTCGCTAGTGGTGGCGATGATGAAGACGATGGTGGAGGGCTCGTTGACGGTGGCATCGCGTTTGCGATCGCAGCCACGCTGGGAGATGTGCTTCGAGCATCTGGAGACGGAGAACCGGACGAACCTGGAGGGATCGTGGGTCCACCTGAGCTACTCGAACCTAGTGGTGGTCTAACGGCAGTCTCTGGCGGCGCAGTGGCTCCCTGAGGCTCTGGTACTAGTGCATTCGGCTTGTGCTTCTTCTGGGTCGCTGGTCCGTTGTTGTTGTTGTTGTTGTTGTTGTTGCGGTGGAAGAACCGATTATTGTTGGTGGTGATGGCAGTGCTGCTGGTGGTGATGGCATTCGATCCATGTGTGACGATCGAGAACGCGCTGAGGGGCTGCACCATGTTTCTCGACTCGGCGCATCCCATGCCACTCAGTCAGACTGAGGACAGCGATAGAGTGTTGTAGTAGGCGTTCTCTGAATACGGACTCTGGCGGTAGTTCTCTACGACTACCTGCCCGCCTTCACATACACGAGCCTCGCAAACCCTGGAGCCTGAGTGAGCGAGCGGTGGTCCTTGACAGCAGTGAGAGACCAAGCGAGCAGCTGTCCAGACTCACTCTCTTCCTCTCGCAGGCGCGCAGCAACCAACAAACTATTCGCGAGCCTTGTTTTAGAAACAGAGCGGACGTAGCTCTAAAACCAGCGCTGCCTTGCTCACCTCGCAAGTGTGTTTTCTACTCGAGCCAAACGGAAATAGCAAACAGCTCCCATCTTCACCACGTCTCACTACTAAGAGAGAGGACGTTTCTGCCAACTGAAAAAGATTCAAACACACAAACCTGAGTTCTCTCACGCGCAGAAATGCCAAGGCTCTGAGAAAGTTGGTCCAGCAGGGGAGGATCCTTCTTGGGCGTGAAAAATGCTTCGAGTTCGGATTACTTAGTATAGATTAGCTGGAGTGAGTTGTCGCTGGGGATCCATTTGGCGCCGAAGAGAAAACCCAAGCTGTTTGTTCTACGTGCGTCTGTCGTGACTACCGATCGTAAACGAGGTCGATCAAAGCAGTAGGCTGACCCTGAAGGCATGCTTTTCAGCCGAGCTTGAATGACGACGTGCCGCCCGGTGAGCTGTACATGCGCTTCGTGCGGCGGCCGTTTCCTGCGTCCTGCTGCTGCGACGCACGATCTGAGTCGACTGGCTGCCTCCGTACTGCTGCTGCTGCTGCTGTTGGTACGAGTCGCGATGTTGTCGCGCTCGCGCTGCACCGCCGAGAGGTTCCTGTAGTACGACGACTTGTCCGCCACGGGGTTGTGCTCGGGGGCGTCCTGGCGTGGGAAGCGGCGCGACTCGCGGTCGTCCATGTACGATGGCACGTCGTTGCCCACGTGGCCGCCAAAGATGAGCGAGCCGATCGTCGAGCCCCCTCCTGGGGGTTGTTCAGCCGCGTGCTCGAGCGCTCCGAGATGTGGTTGTTGTTCTGCGTCGGCGCTGGTCCAGAGAAGCGATTCGCCATGGTGTGCACCTTACTTTTGGGGATCTTGAGGTTTGGAAGTCTTGCGTGGCTTGAAGAAGAATGCGGCGGACTGTGCTGACACGGCCGAGTTGAAGACTGTCGCTTGGAATGGACTTGAACGGGCTCAAGCACAGGACTGGGGGAGCCAGCTATCGCATAGGCAAGAAGGAAGGGGCAAGAGAACCGAGGGATCGATCTATTTGGAGACTTCCAGCCAGAGGGGACGACGTTTCTCTCTCTCTCTCTCAGACTTCCTGGTCTTCAAGGCTCTGGCTTGTGTCGCTTGCTTCCCTTGGTCAAACACAAGAGTCAACATCCATTCTAATGCTCCTTGTTCTCGCAGAGTATTAGTACTTGACAAAACGATCCAGGATCCCCTGTGGCTGGCTGGCTGGCTGGTGGAGAGGAAGAAGGAGCGCATCAACTCCTTCTCGAATAGCTAGACCTGGAACCCTGGTCATTCCTGTGACGTCGACGACGGTGGCTTGGGCTCCGACTCCGACTTCTTCTCCGCGAGCGACTGCTTCGCTCTTCTTGTCGAGCTTTCGAGTCTCGGTCACGACCTCGAGAACGGCTAGCGCTGCGAGCGCGACTCGATCTGTGTCGCTTGCTGTTGCTGTCCAGGCTGCGCGACCTACCGCGAGATCGCTTTCCTTTCCCAAACTTCGCGCTGTCTCCCTGAGGTTTAGGACGCTCAGCTTGATCGCGGACCATGTCGCGAACTCGCAGCGCGTCTGTCAGCGACATCCACTCTGCTACTGAGGAGTCCCGCTGCTGCTGCTGCTGTTTCACTTGTGTGCGTTGACTGCTGTCTCTCCCCTCTGTTCTCTCTTCGTCTTTGCTGCTCGTCTCCGCTATGAGCGTCCAACCGGTCTCCATACTCAGATTCAGCATTTGCTTCTCGAGCACCTCGCGAAGCACCATCTGCGCGCTTTTCGAGCCGCTGCCTTTCCCGCGATACGTCGGTCGCCGGCGCTTGTAGTCGCGACTGACGTCGTCGGCATTGAGCGGTCCGTCCTTGCTCCTAATGCTCTCTCGCTCCAGCTCTACACACACAAATAGAACTGAGTGAGTCGCCAGCTACGGTATGAACTGTAGCTGCTGATGTATAAAAGCATCGAAACGCTCACGAGCTTGTTCAGCCTCCCTCATTTGCTGCAGCATTCTGCTTGCACGCGCGGCAGCTTCTTCCTCCTCGCGAGATCGGATCTGCTTCACCAAGCTCTCCTTTGTGGTTTTCTGTTCAGCACAGAGGAGGGACACACACAAAACAAAGCAAATGAACCAGAGTTAGCAATGAATCTCAGCACTGGTGAGCACGAGTCACCGTTTTCAGGATTGTAAACTCGTACAAACACGACTCGCACTGCGATCTCCACGGCCAGGAACCTCCAGAGCGCCAACACGAACCGCTGCCACGCATCAGGAACAGTAGAAGAATGAATCAGTGCTCAACATACTCCCGCGATCATCTATCTGTTGTGTGGACAACCGTACCATCACGCCCTCGCCCAGGAACTCGCGGAGCTCCAGCACGAGCAGGTCCGGCTGGCAGAACTCCGGGTGCTCGAGCAACCCCAGCACGTACTCCACGAGGTCCATGTCGAGCGGGTCGTCCTTGAAAACCGTGCGACTCAGCTCGGCGATGAGCCAGCCCTGCACATTCTTCCTAGACACGACGGCAGTGGTAGCAGTGGCCGCATCAGAACCCGAGCCTGCTGTCTGCTGTCCCCAGGTCAAGACCTCGAACGCGCGCGGGATGCGCTTCCAGCACTGCACTTTGGCGTAGAACTCGCCCGCGTCCGCTGCCATGTGGGAGATCGCGCTCACAACGCGCTCGCCGGTGCTCGTTGTGACTGTAGAGTCTCCTGCTTCTGGCGATGCAGCATCCATAGGATCAGAGCCTGAGGCTTCGTTCTCTTCTGGCGGCGCTGGCTCCAATAGACTCTGTGTGAGTGGCTCTGCGCCAGCGCCAGTAGCTTCTTCGTCTTGTTCGTCACAAACGGGGTTGTCGCCATTAAGGTTACTGTCTGCACCAGTTGTTGCTGTAGACACTGCAGCAGCAGCTTGGGGATCTACCGCTAGACGGACGTCATCACACGCAGCTCCAAGCTGAATGCGCTCGACGCTCGGTGCATTCGAGTAGAAGAACTGATTGATACAATGATAAACGAAGGATGTCACCTCAGCCGCTCTCAGCACTGCTATCCACACAAAGCACGTTGATGCAATCAATGCAGAAAACGCACCTGGTGGGACTCGTGTGGGAAGTACTTGAGCTCATGGACAGCTCTCTAGTCGCGACAGAGAACAGCAAACGTGGTTAGTTTGCATGATAAAAGAGTGCGAGCAGCACATGAGGAGCTCAAGCGTGAAAATGGTGGACGGACGCACCAAGTGGGTCTCGAGCGCAGCAGCGCGCAGGAAATGCCGGTCGACGCAGCCGCAGCTCACAAAGTCCACGGACGGCTGCGCGCGCACGCCCGTGTCCGCGCTGAACTGCGCGATGCGCTGCGAGAGCGCGCTCGCGAACGCCAAGTACGCGCTCATCTCGGCGCATTTGCAATTGTGATGTCTCAATGTTGCAAATGAAAAATCCACTACTATAGTGAATGCAAGTCACACGGATGCTTCTTTTGCAGCCCATCACATTTCAGCACAGTCTCGACTTTATCATCGTAGATCAAGTCTTGCTAGGAGGTTCTGAGACTGCCATCTCAGGACAATGCAGATCTAGCGAGTCGTGCTGAGACACATCAGAATGGTTTGTCAAGGCTGTTTCAAGTATTGATCACACAAACGAGAAAAAAAGCAGCATGTCTGCTGCCTACATGGCATTGTTTCTGTTGCTTGTTTCATGTTAAAACAACTCGTTCTTCTTCTTCTTTGGCTCTCCACACTCTCACTCTCTCTCTCTCTCTCTCTCACGCGGTCTCTCTCGCGGTCTCTACAGGTCGAGCAGCAAGCGACGCGGGTCGGCGACCGATTCCGCGATGCTCTTGAGGAAAGTCACGCCCTCTCGGCCGTCGATGATGCGGTGGTCGTACGTGAGCGACAGGAACATCATCGGACGCGGCACGACCTTGCCGTTGACCACCGACGGACGCATCTTCACGCCGTGCACGCCCATGATCGCCGACTGCGGGGACGTCAGCATCGACGTGCTCAGGAGCGAGCCCTGCACGCCGCTGTTCGAGACCGTGAAGGTGCCGCCGGCGAGGTCTTCCACTGCCAACGTGCCGTCGCGCGCCTGCTGGCCGAGCGCCGCGAGCGATTTCTCCAGGTCCGCGAGGCCGAGCTTCTCCACGTTGCGGATCACTGGCACCACGACACCTCGCTCGGACGCGACCGCCACGTTGATGTCCACGAAATCGTTGTACACAATGTCCTTCTCGTCCATGTCAATAACTGGGTAAGGCAGACAGGCAGCACACGACAGAGACAGACACAAGAGATGTGAGCAAATCAAATGCACAACCAATGAGAGAACCGCATGGCGACCAAACTTACAAGAGTTGACAGCTGGCACTTTCTGCAGCGCCTGCGCGCTCGCCTTGAGGAACGCCGACATGAAGCCGAGCTTCACGCCGTGGGTCTTCTCGAACGACTCGCCGAGTTCGTCGCGGAACGCGATGAGGTTGCCCAGGTCGCACTCCTGGAACGTCGAGAGCATCGCCGCCGAGTTCTGCGTGTCCTTCTGGCGCTGCGCCGCACGGACCTTCAGCGCGCTCATCTGCACGCGGGTCTCATTGCGGCTGAATCGACCGTTAGATGGAGCCGCTGCCGACAACGACGACGAAGGGAACAGTGGCGCAGCAGCCTTCGCTGGAGCTGGAGCAGCAGCCTTGGCGGCAGGGGTCGGTGTCGAAGCAGCCGGGGCTGGAGTCGACGCAGCAGCAGGAGCTGGAGCAGCAGCGGCAGCTGGAGGAGCAGCCGCCTTGTCGAGCACGAAGAGAGGAGCTCCGACTTGCACAACGTCGTCCAACTTGGTCAGCACACTGGTGACCTTGCCGGCGAATGGCGCGTTCACATCAACACTGACCTATAGAGTGGAAAGAGTAAGGTTAGCATGCGCTTATCATTTGAACAAGAAAGCGAGAGCGTCCCCTACCTTGTCAGTCTCCACGATCAAAACTGGTTCATCGGCGCGGACAAAGTCGCCAACGTCTGTAAATCACAAGACACACACGCGCGCGCATTAATACACTCCCACGCAGCTCCGAGTATACCAAGAAGAACCCGCGGAACGCACTCTTGAAGATCGTCACGACAGTGCCTTCCGAGATCGAATCCCCCATCGATGGGACGTTCACAGTCTCCAATTCCGGTGTGGACGCCGTCGCTGAGGCTGCCTTGGTCTCAACAGGAGCAGCGGCAGCAGCTTCTGGGGCTGGCGTCGAGGCTGGAGCCGAAGCAGAGGCGGCAGGAGCGCCACCGGCCTGCTTGCTCGCGGCGAAAAGAGGAGCGCCGACGAGCACGTTCTCATCGATCTTGGCGAGCTGCGCATCCAACACACCAGCGAACGGCGCACGCACATCCACGCTGACCTTGTCCGTTTCCAAGACGACGACGACTTCGTCGACTTCAATGTAGTCACCAGGCGCTAATGCAACGAAAGAGAAAGTGGCATTCGTAAGCTCAGGTTCCTTGGCTGTTGAGTGGTCGGAACAGGAGGTCCGTACCTTTGAGCCACTCCACGACAGTGCCTTCCGAGATCGAGTCGCCCATCGACGGCACTGGCACAGCCTCAGACGCAGCTATAGCATACGCACACAACAGAATACCACAAAGTCAGAACTGTGCAGCATTCTCAAGTAGGTCGCGAGGATTTCCATGTACCGGAGGAGAACGCGCGCGTCATCGTCTGTGGCTGGAAGCTGCTCAAACCAAGCACAACCACACGCACATGAACAGAGTCAGCACCACACACGCTCGGGGTCACATTACCACATTCATCCACGTCATCCCTCGCGTCGCGTACCTTCTCACATGCGCTGCAGTGGTCTGGAGCGCCGAAAACGAACGCGTCGACGAGGAGCTCAACTGCACGCGCGCAGTCACTTGGGCAGTCTGTGCTCACATTTTTAACCAACAGTTGTTCAGTCCCTAGTGAGCTTTAGAAAGCGCGGACTGCAGCAGCAGAAGCACACGCGCGCACACTACTCACCGCAGCGTTCGTGGAGGCGGCGGCTTCGACGCGGCGCGCCACGTAGCGGCCGCGCGATCGCACGCTTCGGCCAAGTGCTTGGAAGCTCATTCTCGCTCTTTGCCTCTGCTGTTAAAAGGGGATTTGCAGTTGCAAGCAGGGAATCACCACAGGAACTGAGCTGTCCCACATGAGGAGCGGCCCACATGTGGCACACTTACCCAACAAAACGTTCGAATCGACGAGCATCAGCTGTTACAAAATCAGCACCAGCTTCATATCAACAGCCAACTGATACGAAAAACGCGCTGACGCATTTTCATTTCCCGCTAAAATCAAACAAAACGCTTCATCCGTCAAGCAGCAGCAGCTCAAAGTCGAGGCAGCGAGCGCATCCACGCCGCCTGCATTGACACGACCCGTGCATCGACAGCATGGGCGGTCCGCGCAGGAAGAGCACAGGGCAGATCACCATCACAGGCTTCCTGAGCTCGGTGCAGAGCAAAGTGGAGGAGAATGTGCAGTTTAAAGTGCCGTTCCTGCCGCTGACGTCGCCAGAAGAGCCCACACCTGCAGCGTTTCGCAGCGGGCTGCCGCTCTACGCGCACCAACAGCGTTCGCTGTACCGCATGCTACAGATCGAGTCCAGAGACGAAGAGGTCGCCAAGTTCAATTTCGGCATGCTGGACTACTACTCGAAAGGCGGGTGCTTGGCTGATGACATCGGCATGGGCAAGACTGCAACCATGCTCGCGCTGATCGTCTCGGAGCCAATCAATGTAGAAACTGGTGGGAATCTGCTAGTCGCTCCCTCGCATCTCCTGGCGCAGTGGGAACTGGAAGTGAACAAGTTTGTCCAGCAGGGCGAGATCAATGTCGTCGTGGGGCTGCGCAAGTATCTGAGCATGGACAGCGCCGAGATCTCGAACCGCACGCTTGTGCTCGTCGGCGTCGAAGAAGCCGTCGCCTCGAGAGCGTACTACTACGACTACCACAAGATATACCCTCGCGAAATCGGACCGCAGGGCAACCCGATGTACGTGGACGTGGATGCCGCGATCGAGTACCAAGAGGCTGCGAAATTCGTGAGCAAAGCGTACTCTGGTCTGGTTTGGGTCACGCCACTGCACATCCCCGTGAAGCCCTGGCGGCGCGTCATCTTTGAAGAAGTGCAGGACCTGGTGCTCCCCGGGCGAGAGTCGCAAGACTGCTTCATCCAGCTCACGCGCAAGTGCGAGAACGCGTGGCTGATCACCGCGACGCCTTTCCCAGAGAAAGCCGACTCGATCTACGCGAACAACCAGCTTCTGGGCTTCAAGCGACTGAGACTGATGCCCCACGATCCAGCGTTTGACGACATCAAAAGGAAACTGTACTTGCGCAACTGCGCGCAGGTGAAGCAGGACGCGATCACCAACAAGATCAAGGTGAACGAAACGTACATCTCGGTCAAGCTGCATCCGCGCGAGCTCCTTCTCTGCAAGATCGAGCACGTGCTCGCTGCGAACAAGGCAGACGACGCATTCGACATTGGCGCTGACGTCGCGACAGTCAATCCCAGCAAACAGCAGACAAAGTCAGCCAGTGCCGCCACCGCTGCTGCAGGAACGCATGAAACCGCTGATCGAGCGAGTGCAGGTCCGGCATCGGACCTCTGGTCCGAGAAGTTCGACCCGGTTCGACAGAGTTGTGTACACGTTGGCGTGTCGGACCGCGTCATCGAGCGCGAGCGCGTTCGCAAAGAGGGACAGGCGATGCCGACGATCGTGAACGTGAAGAACCCGTCCGAGGTATACAAGAACGAGAGGTACCACCTCGGACGCTCGCTCGCGGTCGCAAAGATGCGGAAGAAAGAGATCGACACGATGGAGGCGGCGACGCGCAACACCGTCGCGATCTGCCGCGCGATCACCAACCAGGTCTACTCGAGCGTGCGCCAGTGCTTTGAAGACATGGACGTCTCGGGGCTCGGTCAGTTCTTCCACAGTCGCACCGGAGAAACAGAGGCGGGGTTCCGAATGCTTCGGAGCCACTACGGATCTGGAGCCAGGTTCATTGAGCCCACTGAGCTGATCCTGTACGACCAGAGAGAGATCGAAGACTACCTGCGGAAATACTGGGACTCGCAGATGAATATCGTGCGGCTCGCGTCGATCATGGAGTCGACGCTCAACGAGCGGTGTCCGAAAGTGCGCGCTGCGATCGAAAACCAGCTGGTGCACCTGGGAGAGTGCATCGCGATGAAAGAAGCCGAGGAGAAGCGAGAGAACGCAGTGAACATCCCGTTCTACGGGAGCAAGATCACGCACCTGGTCGAGTACCTGAGCCGCTTGAAAAAGATCAAGGTCGTGATCTTCACCATGTGGTCCTCGGCGCTCAAAGTGATCGAGACCGCGCTGCTGAAGAACGGCATCTCGTGCGCCAAGTTCCTCTCGCACCAGTCGAGCGAGGTCAAGTCGTCCCAGGTGATGTCGTTTCTCAACGGCGACACGGACACGCTGCTGCTCAACTCGCTGACCAGCGCGTCGGGGATCAACCTGCAGGTCGCGTCGCACGTGATCTTCCTGGATCCTGTCGGGTACAGCGCGGCGCAGGCGAGCACGCTGGAGCAGCAGGCGATCGGCCGCGTGCTTCGCATGGGTCAAGTGAACAAAGAGGTGTTTGTCGTGCGCTTTGTCGCGGAGCAGACGATCGAAGCAGCGCTGTACGATGAGATCCACGCCGCGAGCCAGAAGACGATCGCTGCCGACGACTCGTTCTTCGATGGCGAGCAGGCGAGTGGGGACGCGTACGTGTGCGCGGACTTTGACAAACCCCTTCGCCGTGTGGTGCGCATGGAGATCCGTTCAGCTGGCGAAAGTTCCGGTGATGGGACCAGTAGTAGACGAGGAGATCTGGACTCAGCTGCTGGTGGTGGACCTGGCTCATCTGGCGTGCACGAAGGCGGCATCGTAGAGGACGAAGAGATCGAGATGGCAGGCGCCATGTCGCTGGAAGAAGCCATCAACAAGCGCATCGAGGCTGCTGAGGCGGTGGGCGTCGTGTTCGACCTGACGGAGGAAGCGGACGAAGATCTAGCCAAGCAGCTGAAATCTGCTGCTGCTGCGGAGGCGGCGAGCCAGTCTCGGAGGAAACGGAGACGAGTCGAGCAGCCAGCAAGCGGCGCTGGTGCGGCATTGTCTTCAGAGGCAGTGGGTCTGTACGCAGTCGTTCGTGTCAAGCAAGAGCGACGAACTTCAATGTAGCAAAGCGAGCAATCAGGCAAGTCGAGCGCAACAAAGCGAGCAATCAGCCAAGTCGAGCGCAACTGATGATGACGGAAATGGCTTGTTTGATGTGTCCATTTACAACCCCTTAATAGAAGACTCCTTGCTCGCCTGAATAGTGGCCCCTTTACATGCGACATGTGAGGGTTGGGAAGACAAAAATGAGGGGATGATTGCGATTGATACTGTAGATGGAGACGGGAAAGGATCTCTCTTCGCACACATGCAAGGATGATGTCCACGCACAGCATCGAATGGAGATTCCACTGCACCAGCAGGACGAGTATGGCATCCCAGTGTGGTGTGTGGGAGATGGATTGCACAAGTAAAGCACTATGTTGATTGGTTTTATCTGGTGTCCGCTAGACACCAATCAGCAGTGCAAAAGAAGCTGCTGGTTGGCGGTTGTTGTCTTTGCATCTCGCAAAAAAAGATCGCTTAAAAAATCTTGGACGGCGAGCTGCTTAGAGTTCACCGCAGTTGGCGATGACGACTGGCTTCTTGGTCTGGCCCGACTGGCTGCCCACGCCCTCGATCGTCTTCACGACGTCCATGCCCTCGACCACGCGGCCGAACACGACGTGCTTGCCGTCCAACCACGACGTCTCGACCGTGCAGATGAAGAACTGCGACCCGTTGGTGTTTGGACCAGCGTTCGCCATCGACAAGATGCCTTCGCCCTTGTGCTGTGGTTGCAAACACAAGACACAACACGAAAAGATCGCATTAGGCTCATGTCCATTGCAAAAGAAGAAAGAGAGAAAGAGAAGAAGACCGCATGCACATGCATGCACGCAAACGCAACGCATGTGCAGGTGCAGTCTGCACAGACAAACAAACACAAACGAACCTTGAGGAGGAAGTTCTCGTCCGCGAACTTCTCGCCGTAGATGGATTCGCCGCCCGTGCCGTTGCCGCGGGTGAAGTCACCGCCCTGGCACATGAAGTTTGGGATCACACGGTGGAAACCCGAGCCCTTGAAGTGGAGCGGCTTGCCCGAGCGGCCGACGCCCTTCTCGCCCGTGCACAGCGCGCGGAAGTTCTCGGCAGTCTTTGGCACCTTGTCGGCGAAGAGCTCGAACTCGATGCGGCCGGCAGCGGCGCCGCCGATGGTCATGTCGAAGAACACGCGAGGGTTTGGCATCTTGCTGGATTGGATTGGGGGGAAAGGCTGGAGGAAGGGGGTTCTCTTGCGACTGGGTGAGCAAAACTCAAAGTGCTCAGCCAACAGCATGGACAAACACTTGCTGGCACATTGTGTGCAAACGCGCACTGCTTCCACTCCCTTTTTTCACAGACAAAACCTAAAAACCTCGGCTCGAGGCACCTTCACTTGAAGCTTGTAAGTGGGGTCACATTCAACCTCGCTGCCAGTTGTTGGTTCCGGCAGATAAAACCTTGCAACCAAAAACGGTGTGGCACACGCGAAAGATCCAAACACACAACACATGCGTTTTCACAGGTTGAAGCGATCTTTTTTTCACACATGCACGATCGGCTTCCACAGGCTATTCGCTCTCAAGGCGGCAAATCCGCACGCCAGCACTTCAACTTCCCTTCCAATGAACACGACACCGAATCAGGCTCGAATGGCGACTGCATCATCCACCTGCAGCCACTGCATGCGCGACTCGTCCCTAGTGAGGAACTGCCCGAAGAAGATGCTGCTGCGCTCGCGCCGGTACGTGGAGAGCGTCTGCAGCGGCGCGCGGTTGAACGCGCCGGTCTTCGGGTCCACGTTGATCATGCTGCAGCGACTGCACGGTCCCGACACGTCAAATGTCACACCCTCCGTCTCGCTGTCACTATGGCAGCTGCTGCCGCCGATGTGTAGTCGCGTCCACGCGTCCTCTTCGAACGCCTCGCAGCCATCAACGATCAGGTTTGCGCGGAACGCGTCTTCGTCCACCTCGAGCGTGTCGTCTGCGGAGCGCAGCGCCGCGTTCAAGTTGGCGATGCTCGCGCGCGAGATCAGCAGGTATTGCGCTTGGTTTGCAAACCCGATCTTGGATGACGGTGTTGATTGCGATGAAGCAGCTCTAGCTGTATCTTCATCACTAGAAGAAGCGTCGCGTGTCGGAGAGCTGGTCCTGCCGCCGCTGCGCTTCGGTCGGGACGCCTCCGAGTCGCGGAGGTGCGTCGGCGCGACCCGCACCAGCGCGCATCGACGGTTCAGTCGCGCGCTCAACCACTGCGACACATCGGCTCCAACGTCGCGGCCTTTGCATGCGCCAGCGCAGACGCTCATGTCACGCGCGGTGTCCACCGCATCCTTATTCCCCATGCGAGAGCTGCGAGTGTCGGCGTGTGTGAGAGGAAGCACAAAGGCATCCGGCAGTGAGCTCACAGCGTTCGGGTTTCGGAACGTGATCGTCAGCGTCTGCTGCTTCAGATCCACCTCAGGACGCACAAAGCACAGCTCCGGAAGCTCTTTGAGCGAGAGCGCCTTGCTTGTCGCGACATCGATGATCGCCCACTCTCGATCGAATAGCAGCCCTCGTGACCCCACGGGCCATGCGTCGACGATCATTCCACTGCACGACTTGATCGGGAAGAGCGCGATCTTGCGCAAATACACTTGCTTTGGGTTCGCTGCTGATCGTAGGGAGTGAGACTCGCTTGCAGTGACTCGAACGGGTTCCTTGGTGCTGACGAAGTACTTTGTCACAAAGTCCGTGAACGCCATGATGTCTTCGTAGCTTGTCATGTAGCCAATTGAGAGCCGCACTGCGCCAGTTGGGAGTCCGTTCAGTAGATCCATGTCGTCGCCACAGACATGCCCAGCTTCAATCCCAGCGAGCAAGTCTTCGTCATTCAATCGCAAGTATGATTGACATGCGCCGGGGTTGCAGAAACACCCAGTGCGCAGCTGGATGTTGTGGATCGCTGCCAGTTTGCTCACTTCCGAATACCCCACAAAGCTCCCGTCGTGTCGGAAGAAGTTGCACGCCACGATTGATCCTTGCGTATTTGCCGCACCGCTTTTCAAATCGCTGTGGTTGCCGTAGATCTCACAAACTGGAGAGCTGTTCCAGTGCTTCAGCGCTGTCAGGTTCGAATACAAGAGCCTTGTGAGAGCTGTCGTGTGCGCCTCGATCTTGGTCATGCTCAGTCTCTCCAACTGATCGAAGCCATGACGCAACGAAAGAATGGAGAGGAACGATTGCGTGCCGTCAGCAAAGCGAGTCGAAGCACCACTTTCGGTATTCTGGAGCTTGTGGCTGCTTGTCATCCCGCGAGGAATGACCAGGTTCTGGCTCGCCAAGATGCTCTGCACCGTGCCTCCTCCGTAGTACTCTTTGCGAAGCACTTTCAGCGCGCTCTTCCTCACCAAAAGCGCGCCGAGTCCGGTCGGGTAGCCAAACATCTTGTAGAACGAGAGCACGACGAAGTCTGGCTTGGAAGTGGAGAGATCGAGGCGGTGGGTCGACACGTATTTCGCTGCATCCAGCAGCACGAACCATCTCTGCTTTCGCTCATGGCCAAAAGCGTCATTTTGGATCCGGTCAACCAGCGAGAGCGAGTGACGCACGCCGCTGAAATTGCATTCTGCTGGGAACGTAAAGAGGTTCATTGGTGGCGAGTCGGTGTCCTTGACACTTGCTGTGCTGGCTGTAGGCGGATGGCTTTCTTCTAGGCGCTCCACCTCGTCCAGCGGGATGCAGCGCGTCGAAGCGCCATGCTTTGCCGCGTAGCCTCGGATGCCCAGCACACTGGTGTGCGAGTCCATGGAGTACGCAAACTGGCTGCCGCCTTCCCAGGGAAAGCACTCGCCGACCAGCTTCAGCGCCGCCGTCGCCCCACAAGTGAAGATCAGCTCGTATTCCTCTTCGCTCGCAGAGAAAAAGCGCATCGCCTGGCGTCTCACGCGCTCCACTCTCGCAGCCGTGGACGCCTCTTCGCCAGAGCGGGAGTGGCTGTGCGGGTTGCTGAACATGCCGGAGTTCAATTCCGCAAACACGCTCTGCAGTTGTGCTGAAGAGTACATCGTCGCTCCTGCATGGTCCAAGTACACGCTGCCTGCGGATAACCACAGCAGCATAAACGTCAGTACATCGCGCAAGTGCTCATACACAAGCGAGAGGTGCTGTGATGCATTGCCAGCGTGAGCGTAGTGGAGGTCGGCGCACCTCGCATGTGAGCGAACTCGTGCGCGCGCATGCGGTCGATCTCCAGCTGCTGCTCCGCGACGTCTCCATCGGCAGCGCCGTATCCGTACTGCGGACACTCGCGCAGGAGCTGCTCTTTGCTGTTGTGCACCATCTTGGATCTGCTGCTGCTCGATCTCTCTCGTTCGTGTCTGAATGCGGAATGCTGTCTTGCTTTCCGCATGCAGTCCTATCATTGCATGAACAAGCGAGCGAACCCATCTTCCTTCGCATTCACGCAGAGTGAATGCGCACCACATCAACCATTTCTGGAAGCATGCACTAGCTACTATCGATTGTATGCTATTCAAGACACGAAGCATACCTATGCTTTATACAGCAAAACACTCTGAGTATGCAACAGCAGAAGCCTGTCTTTCTATTCGCTGATCGTAGGATGTTAGCCAGCAAAGCCTTTCTTGAATGCCTCCATGGTTTGCCATTTTTTGCCTCTCCCCTTTCCTTTTGTTTTGTCCAGTAGTGTGTTGATAAGTTTCCTGGAGAGCATGAAGCCCAACGACCCACTACAACGCCTCGCGCATGATGGCAACAGCAGCAATGGATCACCTCTCGACGATGCGGATGCGGATGCGGCGGCACCAGCGCCGTCGCCTGCCTCTGTGCACGCACCGGTGAGCGCAGACGACGTGCCCGCGTCCGTGCGGGCGGCGGTCGCCGAGTTCGTGCCGCCGCCGGGCTTCGAGGACTTCCCCACTCCCACGAAGAACAACCTGCAGAGGTCGCTCATCTACTTCTTTGGACGCCGCGTGCAGGCGACCGCCACGGGCAAGTCGCAGTGGTTCTGCCTCGCGTCGCCGCAGTGCCGCGCGAACAAGACCACGATCAGCACGACCGCCAACATCTCGGGCTGCACGCGCCACCTGCAGGTCTTCCACCAGCTCATCTCGCCCAAGACCGCGCAGATGAGTCGCAAGGCGTCGAGCCAACAGCTGATGCGGCCACAGCAGCAACCGCTATTGCAGCACGAAGCACCGGTGTATAGCGTCGCGGATCTGTCATTCGGCTCTACAGCTGCTGAGCCTCAGGGTGTCGAGGCGCACGAGCAGCTACAGAGCGACAGTGTCGATCTCTCCGTGGCCATCGACCCTACAGCTCAAGCTGCGCCTGTTGATATCGAAGTGCCGCATCCCCCACAGCATTCGGATCGAGAGCGCGTGTTGGGTTGGACGCTCGCAGTGGTGGTGAAGAGTTTGCTCCCAGTGGCGTTTGCGAATGACGACCGACTCGTCCGCCTTACAAATCCTCTGGTTCAGTCAATCTCATCGTCAGCAGCAGCAGCAACTGCTTCGTCAGCGACGGAGGGAAGAGCGCTGAGCGAGAAGACTGTCCGGCACCAGCTAGTGGAGCTCTACGATGCCGCGCAGAGCATTCTGGCTGTCAAGATCCGCAAAGAGCTGTCGTTGATCGTGCTGCCGATTTTCCATCTTGCGCTCGTGGATGTGACTGCCAGCGCTACCAGCAGCAGCAGCAGCTCAGCTACCAGCGCTTGCCGTCACGTCGCTGGACCTGGCGACAAGGAGACGTTTGTGGCGCTTCAAGTAAGTTTCGTGTCGTCGGCATTCACTCACGAGAAGTACGTTCTCGACGTCCGGCGCTTCCCTGAGCCAAAGAAGGTGGTGAGCTCTCCAGCTGATAGCAGCAGCAGCAGCACGGAGCAAACCGCCATGCTCGTCTGGATCGATCGCGCGCTCAAGCGGTTCAGTATCGAGAAGAAGCACGTTTTCTCCTTTGTCGTCGACCGGACGCTCTCAACGACAACGACGCTTCTCGCAGCAGCCGCTTCGACATTCCTCGGTCGTCCGTGTGAACTCACGTGCGTGAGTACGTGCAGCGCCGCGCTCTGCGACGCGTACAGCTCGTCGAGTGGGTCGAGTGCGCAGAAGTTGGTGGTCGCGCTGCACGAATTCGTTGCTCTTTCGTGCGACGCCGACTTCGTCGACTGCTTCCGAGGCTTGGAGAGCCACGTGGACGCCTTTGTGAGTGCTGCACTCGCGCTGAAAAACCGTGGCGATGTGTCTTTGTCGTCGCTGAGCTTTCCGTGGCGAGCTGTGGCTCTCATCCTGGAGCGCGTCGCGCGATCGTGGGACGCGTGCCAAGTGTTTTTCCTCGCGCGCGACGAAGGCTCCGGCGAGAATGGATCCTCACCTTCGTCATTGGGGGTGATGCCGCAATTGCTGCGCGAGTTCACGAAAGAGGACATCGCGCAGTGTGTGTCCATTCTGCGTCCACTTGGCGATTTCTTTGGCGACTTGGAAGCACCAGAGAGCGTCTGCGCAGAAGTGATCATCCGCATGTTTGCCATCAAGCAAACCGTTCTGAACGCCGCTCGCCCGTTGCAAGTCTCCCTTGGCCAGAAAAGCGACGAGCACCACCAGGTCGGTGGAGAAATGGATGAGCCTGTGAACGAGCAAGTGGTGACAGTCGAGCATGCGGAGCTGTCACAATTTGCCAGAAATGTGCGCGAAGAGCTGTCGAGCCACTGGGACGCGAGCATCGCTGAGAAGACCTCGAGCTCGTTGCCTGCGCTCACGAGCGTGTTCTTCCATCCGTGCTTTCGCCACCTGAGCTTCCTCGATCTGCAACCTGGGGACGCGAAGACTCTGATCCACGATCGCATCAAGAAATCGGCTCGAGACGTGCTTCAGTGGAAAGCCAAGTTGCTGAGCGCCTCAAGCTCGAGCGCTCTCGGCAATTCCGAGGATGACGACGGCGATGACCGAAGCGATAGCTCCACGCCTTTGAAGAAGCGACGTCTCTCTCGCCAGGAGAAGCTCAACAAACAAGCGGAGGAGCTCTCTCGTCTGGGCTTCCTCGATGCGTTTGCAAGTAGTAGCACGAGTAGTAGTATCAGCTCGATGATGGTGCTCCATCCTGGAAATGGAGGTGATCAGCAGCATCAAGACTCGAGCGCTACTGCTGTCAGTAAAGACTGGTCGGCCGCCAACCTCATGGCGAACAGGGAGCTCGAGCGGTACTTGAAGAACGAGTCTGTCGCGTTCTGCGATGTGCCTTTCGACAAGATGCTCACGTACTGGCAGCACAAAGCGTTCGATTACCCGACGCTCGCGCTTGTCGCTCAAGCCGCGCTGGGTCACCCTGCTGTTCTTACCCAGCAGCGCCATAGTGGGTCGTCTTCGTGCATTCGGTGCTGCTTTGGAGGGCGAGGCAGACTGCCGTGGCACGCGCAGATCCGTGACGAGACCCAAGCGTTCGAAGAGCTCACACTCTTTTTGCACTTCAACGAGCAGCTCATTAACGAGACGTCGCCACCTGCAGAGCTCAGTGACGCGAAAGCAGCCCTGGTCGTCGCGACTTTGATCGCCGAGCGCAAACGTCAGCAGCAGCAGACGCCGAGTGCGCAAGTGCCGACGGACCAATCTGTCATTCAGGTGTAGCAAGCAGAAGAAGAGGAGCCAGAGATGAAGGGCGTGTTCGAATTTCGTTAGGAGCGACTTTCAGACGAAAGGCACGGGTCAATACGTTTTCCATGATGCTGAAGAAGAAAATACCGGTAGTCTCGAAATATATAGCGAATGATGGTGATGAAAAGAAAACACTACTTGTCGATCGATCGTAGCAGGAGCGACAAGTCCATACGAACAACAAATGGAGAGAGCGAGTGCGTGTTTCAGACGATCTCATCATCCGGGGTCGCGTCGATGAGCTTCTGGATCTGGAACTGCTTCTCCACGATCGGCCGGACGTCGTCCACGTCGACCAGACTCTCTAGGAATGGGAGCAGGTTCAAGAGCTCGTCGTCTGCCTCATCGTCGTACCAGGTCTCAATCGGAACACCATTGTTAACCTGCAGAGACAACAAAATGAGAGAGTGAGAACGATCAATCAGGGTGGCACTCTTCTCATCTCCCGTGCCGACAACAGTACCAAAGTGACTCACCTGGTACCCGAAGGCGTGCGGCGAGTTGTCGACCAGCAGCACTTTGGACAGATTCCGCCCGAGCACGTTCAGATCCTTGAGGTAGTTGCCGTACACGTCCAAGCAGTCGTCACGGTATAATCGGTACTTGATCAGGTTCCTGTGCGGGTCGAGCAGGTTGAGCAGCGTCTCTGCGTACGCGCGATGCGAGGCCGTGAACACGACGACCTCGAAAAGCTGCGAGACGCGCTTGAGAAAGTACTCCATGTGCGGGCGCTTCTTGACTTTCACCGTGTACTCGACGCCATTAAAGTTCACCTGAACAAAGCAATGATTAGCAGCACTGTTAGTCCAGACACGTGTAAGGTTCAGAATGCAACCAACTGGAATCATCAGCAAGCTCATACCGGGAACTGCAAGTGCGGGTTCTCGACATCGTCAACGCTGCAGTGAACCAACGTCTCATCCAGATCAAGCACCTGGCTCAAATGTACACACACAACCAGTACATCATCAGTGGGTCTGCTACGCGACTTTCATGGTACATACGCTTTGGATAAGGAGCGAAAGCAGAGACTCACCAGCGAGATCTTGGGGGCATTGCGAGATTTCGCGGGCAGCGCGATCGGTCGCGGACACAGGACGATTTCGTCGTACTTTGGCAGCGTTTTCATAAAGTAAAAGCTACACACAACAAAGATCCCCACAGTCAGACTAGCGCCAGGTGGTAGCACCAAGGGTGAGAGAGAACACCGCAATGCACTCACGGATTGAACTCCTGCTCCGCGATGGAGGCTTCACTGCCGGATTCCGAACCGACGGCGCGCACGTACTCATCTTCTTCTTCGCTTGCCTCCTGCGCCGCAGTGACAATCGTGGTCGTTGCTGTAAGGGACGTGGTCGTTCTAATCGTCTCTTCTTCGTCGTCGTTCCGCTCCGAGCACGTGGAGCTCGAGGACAGGAACGACGCGTCCACCTTTGTCTGTGTGCTCGACGGAGACGGGTCTGAGGACGTCTTGGTCGTCAAGCGCGATGGCGGCTTGAGCATGGGCGAGAAGAGCTCGCCATTCAGATCGTTATCTTCGCCGCTCGCTGCTTCCGAGTCACCGCGATCGCTCTGTTTCGTGGATGATTCGTTTCTGCTGCCGTTGCTCTTCCTCTCATCGCTGTGCATACCAAAAAACACAGAAACGCACATCATGAGTTGCATGATATTTCGCGAAGACGCAACTCTCGCACAGCCAGTACTGCTTACCTCTTCATCTCTTCCGCGTCATACTCATCCGCGAGCTTGCGTGGCGAGAAGAATGCGTCGCCCGCACTGCTGCCACCATTCGACGCCGCCTCGTTCGCACTGCTGACAGCACCAGCAGCAACACCTGAAGTCGACATTCCTTGCTGCTTCTTCACGGACGAGCCGACAGGCGTGGGCTTGGCCGACTTGCTCGCTTTCTCCGCTGTGTGCACGCGCTGTCTCTTGAGGGGAGTGGACGCGATGGGCGACAGCGGGTCTGCGTAGTGGCCGCCGGGCGAGAACGTCTTGCGGCGCGCACTGCTGCCATTGCCGCTCTCTGTTGTCACGCCCTCACCTGCTGCTGCTGTGCTTGGTGACGCTGTGATGATGGCGGGGGGAGCACCATCCTTGGGACTCGCAGCGACGTCCGCCATGCTCCTGCCTACACAGAGAGAGAGAGAGAGAGAGAGAGAGCTTGAGCGTGGGCTATTGGTCGCGCGTGGCTCTTGGCTCTCTCGCTGCTGCTTGCTGCCTTGCCTTTCTGCGTGATTGAAAAGTGGTTGACCTGCTCTGTTGTGGTCAGTGGTGCTCAATTTTCAGAATGCAAACTGATATCAATTATCAGGGTCCATTTAGATGCGTTGTGTCAGATCAGGCGATCGATTTGAAGAGGAGATCTATGTACATAGGAACAGAACCTCGTGTCAGAGTGATGGTCTGGCAGTATCTTTTTTTTGGAGCAGTGCATTTCAAAATGCAGTCTTATCAGACCCAAAATGGCTGGTATTAATACGAATGGAATGAAGAGTCACAGAGCTCATTTGATGCGCATGTCTCGCTGTCTACCTGCGTCTCTGCGTGCGGGTTCTCCATGAACGCGGTCACCCAAAGCACCAGCGCTATCAGCAGCAAGAGCAAGAGAGTGATTAGAAGCTACGCTCGCAGACACGCAGCTACCACCAGCAGCTCCAGAACCAGCATCTATCGAGTGCGAGTCCGCGTCGTCACGCCAGAGAATGAAGCACGAGAGGCGGCTGGCGACGGCGCTCAAGAACGCGCGCCTCGACTGGCAGCTGCAGAAGCGCAAGCTCCAGTACCAGATTCTCAGCAACTTTGGAAAGGTAGGACGCATTCCGGCCATGCTTCTTTTTCATCAAGTTGCAGTCGTTGTGTCTTGGACACTTCCTTATGTATCCATTCTTGCCTGCATGTCAGCAGAACTTCGCATCGCCTGACGACGACTACGAGCAGCATGAGCAGCGGTTCGTCGGACTGCTCCAGAAGCTTCTCGCCATCCGGAAGAGCCTCGAGCACTACCGCACCACGGCGCTGCCGATCTACTGCTCTGCGTGCGCGAGCCTTGGAGCAGATGTGTGGTGCGTCGTGAGTGTCGACGCGGTCGGCAAAGGCGCAGACGCAGAGAAGTTCCGACACGCTATGTGCGCGATCAACGAGACGAAGAAGTCAAGAACCACTTCTTCAGCGCTGTGCGTCCCCCATTGTTGCAATCACAGTAGGCAGGTTCGTGTCTCTATTTGGTAGTAACTACTAACCAGCGTTGATCTATTCTGCTGTGTCCCAAGGACGAGGTACTCTCCGGCGCGCTTCGCTTTCTGGACATCCACATCAACGCCATGAAGTCGGCCAAGTCCCAGATCGACCACCGGAAGCGCGTGAAGCTCGACTTTGACTGCTACGAGAAGAAACTCAGCAAGCTGAAAGAAGCCAAGTCCGTGAGCCCCCAGCGGCTCGAGCGCAACGAGTTCAAGCTGCAGAAGTCGCGCGCGATGCTGCAGGCCGTCACATTCGACCTCTACCGCGTGTTCGCGAAGTACGAGAGCGAGCGCGACACGATGCTCAACGGCGAGCTCGAGATGGTGCGCCAGGTGGTGCACAGCTTCTATGCGAGGAACGCCGAGGCGACCGACTTTGACATCCCCGAAGAGGTCGATCGCGCTGTGCTGGACGCGAAAACCGAGCAGGCGAGTCTATTATATCATTTAGGACACCAAGGTGTCGCTGGCCACCTACCTACACCGATTGGTCACTCTTTCCCTTTTATCTACGATTCCAACTGCCGCCGCCAATGCGCCGTCGCTTGCAGTCGATTACCAGCTGCCGCTGCATTCACCCTCTCACTCGTCAGACGAGAGCGGCAACGCCTGCAGCAGCAGCAGCAATGCAATTGGCTCTGGCGCAAGCGAAGAGAGAGAGTCCCAGCCCGAGCACGAAACATCGGAGGACGAGCTGTCGGAGAAGCTCAAGACGATCCAGCTGACGCGTCCAAATGTGCAGCCGCTCAAGC
>JAASFO010000424.1:0-21865 GCA_023333815.1 Globisporangium recalcitrans
CCATCGAGGGAGAGAATGCAACAACACGCGAGAGTTATGTATCTATCAACTGGGCTCGATCGAAATGGATTAGTGTGTAGTTTTTTGTCTTTCTCTTCATGTGTCTGATACGATGTGGTGATCCTTTTTTGATGTGTCTCTTGATGGCTGAGAAATGGCGGATGTTGCTGTGGCGCATGACTTGCATTTATTCAGTCGCACAATGAACAGTCTACAGAGAAAGCAGTCACTGATGCTGTGCATGAGCAAGTGCTGCTCGCATGGAGCGATAGTGTGTTTGGCCAGTTTCATAACGCAGTATCAAGTCATTGGATCACAATGGCATTGCAACAGCTCGCACTTTATCGAGGCTTTGCTGTTCGCGTTGTCTGTTTGCAGTCAGCATCAACCAACACTAGCAAATTCTGTTGGACAGAGCAACAAAAGAGCAATGGCGAGCGACACGGGCATGAAACGACACCTGGAGGAGGACGCCTCCGTGCAGGAGAGCAGCGGTGCGCGAGCCTGAAGACGCGCGATGCGACTGAGTAATGCTCCTCTAATAGCGTTTGGATGTGTGTGCTTGCCTGTTGATCTGTAGCCGCCGTTGAAGCGGCGCTGCCGCCGAAGAAGGCGAGACGTCTGCGGAACCAGGTACGCGCGCGCGCCACCACCCGTTTGGGTTTAGCCCAACATGCTCAGTCAGATGTGATGAAATGGTGTTCATACTCGCTTTGCACACTGCCAGACTCCAGAGCAGAAGATCCTCGCAGAGTACCGCCTCAAGGTGGAGTTATGCGCGAATGCAGTGGACGCGCACGGCGCAATCGCGCTCTACAAGCAGATGAAGGCGGAAAGCGTGGCGTTCAACCCGTACATCTTCCGCGTGATCATCAACGTCTGCGTCAAGGCGGAGCAGTCGACGGAGCTCAAGACCGAGGCGTTCCGGGTGTACGAAGACATGAAGGCGGACGCGGTGTTCAGCAAAGGCATCGACGAGAGCATCTACAGCGCGCTGATCAAGCTGTGCAGCAAGGACCACGACTTTGAGCGAGCCCAGGCGCTCATCGCGGAGCTCGAGGAGAAGCAGCTGGCGCCGAAGCTGCGCACGTTCGCGCCGCTGCTTCACGCGTACAGCGACGTCGGCGATCTGGACAACTGCCTGTTGGCAAAGAAGAAGATCACGGACCACGAGATTGAGCTCATGGAGCCAGAGTATCTCGCGATCTTGAAGGTGTGCACTGCGACCAGCAACGCCGCGCAGTTCTATGCGACCCTGGACGAGTACATCGAGGCGATCTTGCAGCCGGACCCGTCGGCATGGGAAGTGCTCAAGGACTGGTTCAGCAGGTATGTGACCGTGTGTGTGCCGTCAATCCTCGATCTTGGTCTCTCTGCATTGCGTCATCTATAGAGAGAAATGCTCACAGAACATCCGCTCTCTTTTTGCATTGATACAGCGAGGCGGCGCAGGTCGACGGCAAGAAATGGATCTGCAGCACCGGAACTGTGGACGAAGCAGGTTTGTGCTCAGCGACAGGCAAGCAGTTGGAGTCCATTGAACTGGCTCCCGAACTGGAGAAAGAGCTCTTGGAAAAGGTGAGCTTCTGGAGCAGCATGAGACCAGGTAAAGACGCATGGGCTGATGGCCGTTTCTTGCTACTTGTGTTCTTTGTGGCAGATTGAGTCGCTCGTGAAAACGGATGAGCGACGCACGGCGCAGTGGGAAGAGTTCAAGACGTGGCTGGACGCGCACGGACCGTTTGACGTGATCATCGACGCTGCCAACGTGGGCTACTTCAACCAGAACTACGCCGGGTGGGTCTTGATTCCTTTGTGCTCTGCCTGTGTTTCAGTCCCGGTCTGGACTTTTGTCGACTAATGAAACTCGACGCGACGTTCTTTCATGTAAAACAGCGGCGGCTTCAGCTATGCGCAGATCGAGAAGCTGGTCAAGCACTACCAGGACCAAGGCAAGCGCGTGCTGATCGTGCTCCACAAGCGCCGCACGCTGGACGAGCAGGTGCCAAAGGAGCACCGCGAGATGGTGGCCAGGTGGGCGTCCAGCAAGATCATGTTCAACTGCATGCCGGGCAACAACGACGACTGGTACTGGCTGTACGCGGCGGTGAAGCTCGGCGGCCGCACGCTGGCCGTGACGAATGACGAGATGCGCGACCACCACTTCCAGATGATCCACAACAAGGCGTTCGTGCGCTGGAAGGAGCGCCACCAGGCGCACTACACGATCAACGACTTGCGCTGGAAGGTCGAGGAGCCGGTGATCTATTCCGCGCGTCCGCAGCGTGTTGACGATGCGTGGCACTTCCCATCGATCAGAGCTGCAGCGAAATGGCTCTGCTTCACGTTAGAAAGGCTTTAGAATCGCCGCGTTTCTAACGCGATAGAAACAGCCAACTGGATACTTTCAGCTGGCTGAGTCTGATTCCGAATTAGTGTCCCAGATGACAGATGCACAAAAGTGCAAGGTGAACGAAGAGGGCTGTGGTGCACTTGCGGATACCTGCGATTCCCTCTGTGTTATTTCAAGCGTGCTGCACACAGTGTCTGAGCGTACCCGCTTCAATGCAGCAGACAGCAGACACGTCCAAAGCCTTGATCTGCTGTGTTGTGAGAGCAGCCGCACCGACTGACGCTGAGCATGCAACCGACTTTCCGAGGCGCAGTCGACTAGCAAGCCAGACTGCTCTTGCTCTTATATGTGGATGCTCATCAGTAAGGGAATCGACGTTCGAGTAAAGCGCACTTTTGTCTGGTTTTCGTGAAGCCGGTCGGTTGCTCTTCTGTCGTGTGTCCTTGTATTCGGAGTTGACTGAACAGCGCGTCAACGATTGCTCTCAGACACTGTTACTAGACATCGCTGGTGATGGAGTTTGTGTGGATTCCAGCCCATACAAATCTCCATATGTAACGTCGAACATTACTGTACATGGGTTAGAGGAGAAGATCTGCCACTTGCTGTCTTTCAACCCTCTCGCGGGATTCTGGTACCCTCTTTACGAATCGAGGTGAAGATCCTTTCTGCTTCTCTTTGGCAAAGAACAGCAGTGAGCTGCGATCTTTCTGCATTCCACACTCCCTGTTTATCAGCCAGAGTACCCTGCTTAGCGTTTCCGCCTATCAGCAGAGGTCGTGGTGGAGGCTGCACTGCCTCTTTTGTATCAAAGGGATAGGGAAGCTGCGGGCAACTTTTTTGAAAATTGAACAAAAAGCAAGAGAATCAGGGAAAGCAAAACAGCAGCAGCAGTGTGTGTTTTGTGTGAGTTCTCTGGCGCGCGTTTGTTGCGTTTGGCGACAGGCTCAGCAAGAGAGACGAGCGACAGCATTTCGAAAGCGAGCGCGAGAGACGAGAGAGAGAGAGACGAGAGAGAGAAGAGACGAGCGAGCGGCGGCGGCGGCAGAAGCAAGAGAGACCTGCACGCAGCACGAGCAGCAGCAGCTTTTGGACGCAGAGGCGTCGGCTGCATGCATGGGGAACTCATGCACGCGCAGCGAGGTAAGGCGACGATTGGCTGGTATGTTCACACGCGCGCGGGAGTCGCCGCATTAACTTGACATGAGGGATTCTTTGTGTGAATGTGAATGACGACAGACACAAGTCATTTTGAGTGAGCAGAGACCACGCGACCACAGGTGAGCGAACAGCGAGAGAGAGAGAGAGAGACTCGCGGCGAAGGATGAAGCGAACGAGAGACTCACGAGTGCTTGTGTGTGTGTGATTGGATACCACAGGGACACTGGAGACCGAGGTCGATGGTCTGCGCCGGATGTCATCGAGAGCGTGGATTTGGACACGCTGGTGGACGCGCCGTCCCCTCCGCCGCAGCGAAGGCGGAATAGGTACGAAATATGCTTTCGTCGCTCGAGTGAAAGAGGTCGCAAGTAGGAGATGCTGAGGCTTTGAGTGCTGTCTGTGTCTGTTTCTTCAAGCAGAGGGAAGTCCAAGAGCGAGAAATCTCGATTCCACTGGACGTCGGGCAACAACAACAACCAGCCGATTGATTTGGACACTGCGATCGAAGCAGACGCGTCCAACGGGTGAGCGCGCGCTTTCCGTGCATCGTCTGCTATCTGCTCTCGTCTGAATCATTTTCTAATCTGTGGGTTATTTTTGCCATGCGTTACGCGACTCAAGCAGCTCGAAGAAAGGCTTTGGGCGAAGCAACTCCCGCCAACCTCCCCGTGGCCGCAACAACCTGAGACAGCAGAAGTCGACGATGGACGACGACAAGATGGTGTACCACTCGTACGACGATCCAGGCTACATGGGGGCCGACCACAACATAGAACTCATGCACTTCGACAGCGACCTCATTCTGGGCAGCCCGGTGTACTCGCCGTCCGTAATCCACGCCCGATGGGGCGAACCCGTAGACGACCCTGACGAGGAATCAGTGTGTACCGAGTTCCGACCGAACCCATTCAAGCTCGGCTTCTGTGTGAACTGCCAGAAGCAGCACGAGGTGACGACCACCGGCGACGTTGTGTCGGAGAAGAACTATAAGAAGATCGCGCGTCCGGTGGTGTCAAAGACCGCTGCGAACGCGCTGGACAACCCTGCGGCGGTGGAGAACGCACCGTCGCCGAAGCGCGAGTCGGATGTCGACCTCACCGCGCTTCTGCGCCAGCGGAGAGACATTCTGCTGAAGCTGAACAAACTGGACCAAGAGAAAGCCAAGACGAACGCCTTGATCTCGAGTTCCACAAAGAGTACCATAGGTAAGTGAGAATGCACCGCCATATTTAGCCCTCTGACCGGTGTCAAGTGATGGTGATGATGATGATTCATCCCGCCTCTGTCTGCGTGCTCTCTGATTATAGATCCGCCCACGCGCCACACGATGATGTATCTGTCTGACTCAGGGAACCAGACTTCTTTGGGTAAAATTGCCGTTGCATGTTAGAGCTGTTTCCAATACAATGCCGCAACAAACTGTACTTATTTCCACGTTTCTGTGCGCTTTGTGTGATGTGTAGCGAACCTGCGTCGGATGACCTCGAATGGTCGCACGACGACGTCCGGACCCCAGAGCTACGTGCTGAATCGCGGGTCGTCGGTGGCGCTGTCGCCGCGCGCCACGTCTCTGCGAGGCATCTCCAAGAGCGTCAGCATGGGCTCGCGCTTCGTGGACGACGAAGAGCCCGCGCAGCACGACTGGTTATAAATCTGCTGCGCGCGCGCGTGGCGGATCCTGTAGAAATATTGCGTGCCGTTCGAGAGTGAGTGAGTGAGTGAGGAATATCAAGACTTGACGCCTTGGCGATTGACGAGGCAGTTCCACCCTAATATTGTAATATGAAAATATATCCTAAAACCAGAAGAAGAGAGCGTTCGTTGCGTGGTGGTGCCAGCATGCATGTGAATGTTGTGCGTCTGTCGCTCTGTCTCTTTGTTTGTCGAGCGTGTCCGTTGAGGATTGACGGAGTGGCGACTAGCGCAATGGGCGACATGGCGCAGTTGGACCCTTCGCCTGCGTCGTTTTGCTGTTTTTGCGAATGCGCAAGCGCGTCTGCTCACTGCCCGCCCACTCAGCAGCGCGAAGAGTGCAAGCAAGCGACGCGTTGCGCACCCGTCTTCAGTGTGAGCCGCGCGTACCACAAGCTGCCGGACGACGCGCGCACCAATGAGAAGCGCGAGCTGACGGAGGCGGAGCAGGAGCTGCTGGGTCTGCTCAAGTCGCGCGGCGTGCCGAGCATCTGCGACTCGATCAGCAAGGAGATCAACTACGTCTGGACCGTGCTCTCGGGCTTCTGGACGCTGGCGGACGTGGGCAACTCCTACTTTGCGTGCGGCAGCCAGACCTTCGGCTACAACCCGGCGTACGACTTCTTCGCGGCCAATGGCATGCAGCTGGCGCTCTTCACGCTGCAGAAGTTCATCCACAACGAGAGCGTGCTCGTGCCTGTGCTCGAGTGCATTCACATCTACACCAAGCTCCACGGTGGGTCCACTATCAGAACAACAACGTAGCTAATGCTGCGTGATCGTCGTTTCCATCTGCTGCTGGGGAATATGTCGGTCGTGTTGTAGAAATGGCTGACTGACGAACTCATTGCTATGCTGCTGGTGGTGCTTTCTTTACTAAATACGCAGTGGACGGCGCGCTCGAGTTCCTGGCGATCGCGGACGCCAAGGAGATCGTGATGAAGTGCGTGCGCTTCCACGACAACAACCACGACGTCATCAGCACCGCGTGCCAAACGCTCGGCAGTCTCGTACGTTGTGGGTTTTGCCCAGGCGGGCACGCTGCTGTTCCCTCGTCGCTCACGAGCTTCCGGACTTTTGCAGCCAGCATGTTCGTATGCGTGTATGCATCTTCTCCTATGGTGTGGGTTTCGTTATTGATTGAATTCGTGATGTGTGTCTTGTCGCAGTGCGACGATGTCCAAGAGCCTGCTCAAGCGCTGGAACGGGGCAGAAGCGATGGATTCATCTGCGATTGTCTTCCGCGTGCTGTTCCAGCTCTCGACGACCTTCGTGATGTTGGTACGTCCCTCCTCACTTTCCAAGCAAAAGGTTCTGCCCAAGTTTGCTATCCCCACGATTCCCTCAACCGGTCTCTCTCTCACTCACTTTGTCGCGACAGAACATCGCAGTGGCGATTCTGCGCGAGCGCCTCGACACGGACCGCATCGCAGACAAAAATGAAAGCGCAAACGGCGCATCGCTGCTGGAGATCGCCGAGAAGCAGCTCGAGTCGAACGGCATGAGCGTCTACGAGACCTCGCTGCCAAAGGTAAACATTCCAAACGGACTGCAGTGGGGTCGTGGCATCACAGTTCGCTCAAATGTTTGACTTTGCGTGGTAGAAACTGCGTCTCGCTGCGACCAGAGGCGTGGAGAAGATGCAGCAGGCGACGAGAGAGATCTTTGCCATCTCGGAAACGCCCGCGGAGCTCACCAACCTCAAGAAGGTCTGGGGCTTGAACGACGACGGCGATTCAGAGGAGCAGCTGCCAGAGGAATTCTGCC
Organism: Globisporangium recalcitrans; assembly: GCA_023333815.1. Taxonomy (NCBI): domain Eukaryota; phylum Oomycota; class Peronosporomycetes; order Pythiales; family Pythiaceae; genus Globisporangium; species Globisporangium recalcitrans. Next base: position 6,974 of record JAASFO010000424.1, read on the forward strand.
AAAGCGCAGACCACACACAAAGGTACGAACACTTGGGTAAGTTGGCTATTTCAGCATTGTGTCGGTCACCAACTGACACTTTGCCTGTCATGACGATTTGTATGACTTGCTGCTGCTGGTGACGACAGCCTCCTTCACTCGGCGGAAGAGCTCGACCGACACTTGGACCAGCAGCTGAGCTACTTTACGTTGCGCGTGGAGGACGCGATGCAGAAGCTCCAGCTCTTCCAGCAGCTCCTGGGTCAGCAGATCGGCGAGAAAGAGGCGCTGGAGGCGGAGGAGAAGCGAGCTGCTACCGCTGCTGAGGAGGAAGTGGACAACGAGGCTCACGATCAAAGTGCCAACGACCAGTCGTCGCCATTGAAAGCTCCAGAACCGCTTGCGGTGCTGGTGTCAGCAGCAGCAGGGTCGCCGCATCAGCATCCTACAGCACCTGCAATCGCTGTGCCTATCGCCCCCGAGCCTGTGCTCCCAGGCACAGTGGCAACCGCAGGAGACCAGGAGGATGCTGAGGACAGTGAAGAAAGTAGGAATCGACACAAACGTGAGTGGAGAAAGAGGCAAAATGCATGTACTTGTCCTGCTGAATAAAAGAAGAAAGCAAAGCAAAGCAGATCTTACGCACGAAGCACACTGCGAGAGAGAGAAGTCTCCATCATCGAGGACTCTCCGTTGGTCACCTGTGCTCTACAACAGACGCTGGAAGCCCGCGATGGCGCTCTTGATCGCCTCCGTCTCCTTGGTCAGCGCCTCGAGCTTGGCGGTCTCAGTCTCGCGCACGCTCTCCGGCACCTTGGTGACGTAGTCGTCCTTGCTGATCTTCTTCCGGAGACTCTCGACGGACGGCTCGATCTTCGTGAGCTTCTTCTCCAGCTTGGAGATCTCGTTCGCAAAGTCCACGAGACCCGCAAGCAGCACATGGATCTGGATCTTCTCGTTCACACTGTGCATCGCGCAGCCCTTTGGCGGCTCCTCGCTCAGCAGACTCTTGCTCTCGCCAGCCTTGGCTAGAGTGCTAAAGTCGTCCAGCTGCGCTTCAATGACATTCTTCACATCTTCTTCGCTGCACTTGACAAAGAACTGCGGACGCACGCTGTTCACGAGGTTGTACTCGGCGCGCACCGAGCGCGCGGCGTGGATCACTTCCTTCACGAGCTCCATGTTGGCCTCCACCTCTGGGTTGCTCCAGCCAGCGACCGGCAGCGGGTACGACGCGACCGTGATACTCGCCGTCGACCGCTTGCCCGGCAGGCGCTGCCACAGCTCCTCCGTCACGAACGGCATGAGCGGGTGCAGCAGACGCAGACCGAACTCCAAGCAGACGTAGAGCGTCTGCTGCGCCGTGAGCTTCGCGGCCGCGTCGTCGCCGCCAAACACGGGCTTCGCGAGCTCGAGGTACACGTCGCAGAGGTCGTACAGCCAGAAGTTGTACAGCAGATTCGTCAGCTCGCCAAACTCGTACGCCTTGAACGCCTTGTTGCACGCCTCGATCGTGAAGCTGAGGCGGCTGAGAATGTAGCGGTCGCGCAGGTTCACGACCGGGTTCGAGAGCACCGTGGTCGCGATCGAGTCGTCGCCCGAGAAGCCACCCTCGAGGTTCGTCATCGCGAAGCGCGTGGCGTTCCAGAGCTTGTTGCAGAAGTTGCGGTAGCCCACCAGGCGGTTGATGTCCAGGTTGATGTCGCGGCCCTGCTGCGTGTACGCGAGCAGACCAAAGCGGAGCGCGTCGGCGCCGCACTCGGGGATGCCGTTCGGGAAGTCCGCCTGCTGACCCTTCTTCGCCTTCTCGATCTCCTTCTGCGGCAGGTTGCCGCTCTCGAGCTTCGCGAGCAGGTCCTCCAGCGAGCAGCCGGCGATGATCTCCAGCGGGTCAATGACGTTGCCGAGCGACTTGGACATCTTGCGGCCGTACTTGTCGCGCACCATCGAGTGCAGGTACACCGTGTGGAACGGCAGCTTGCCCGTGAGCTTCTGACCCATGAACACCATGCGCGCGACCCAGAAGAACAGAATGTCCGAGCCGGTTTCGAGGAGGTCAGTTGGGTAGAAGTTGTCAAAGTCGATCGTCTTCTCGGGCCAGCCAAACACCGCGAACGGGAAGAGACCCGCGCTCACCCACGTGTCCAGCACGTCGTCGTCCTGCTCCAGGATCACCTGGTCCTCCGACACGCCGAGGCTCTTCGCCGCCTTCGCACGCGCGTCCTGCTCGCTCACGCCCGCGACCCAGCGGTCCGCGTTCTCCTCCGCGTTCGGGTCGACCCACTTCTCGTCCCTGATGCGCGAGAAGTACGCCGGGATGCGGTGGCCCCACCAGAGCTGGCGCGAGATGCACCAGTCGCGGATGTTCTCGAGCCAGCGGAACCACGTCTTCTCGTGCGACTCTGGGAGGATCGTCAGATCCTTGTTCGTCACGGCGTTCATGGCGTCCTTGGCCATCTGGTCGCAGTTGATGAACCACTGCGGCTTCACGAGCGGCTCGATGACGTCGCCCGAGCGCGAGCAGATGCCGAGACGCATCTTGTTGTCGGTCTTGCCGTGGTATAGACCCTTCGCGGTCAGCGCCTTCTCGACCTCGACACGCGCGTCGTAGCGCATCAGACCCTTGAACTCGCCGCCGTTGTCGTTGATCGCGCCGTCGTCCGTGAGCACGTTGATGAACTCGAGGTTGTTGCGCTTGCCGCACTCGTAATCGTTCGGGTCGTGCGCCGGCGTGATCTTCACGGCACCCGTACCGAACGCCATGTCCACGAGCACCGAGTCCAGCACGATCGGGATGCGGCGGCCGTTGAACGGGTGGATCACAAACTTGCCGTGCAGGTGCGTGTAGCGCGGGTCCTCGGGGTGCACAGCGATACCAGTGTCGCCGAGCATCGTCTCGAGACGCGTGGTCGCGACGATGATCTGCTCGTCCGAGTCCTCGACCTGGTAGCCGAACGACGTGAGGACGCCGAACTCGTACTTGCGGTCCGGGTTGTGGCCGGGCACCGCCATCTTCGTGCGCTTCTCAATGTCGATGTAGTCCACTTCGATCTCCGACAGCGCGGTCTTGAGACGGCAGCTCCAGTTGATCATGCGCGTCGCGCGGTAGATGAGCTTCTCCTCCCAGAGCTTGCAGAACGTGTGGCGCACGGCGCGCGAGCAGTTGTCGTCCATCGAGAAGTACGCGCGCTCCCAGTCGACCGAACAGCCCACGCTGCGGAACTGGTGGTGGATGCGCGACTCGTACTGGGTCTTCCACTCCCACACGCGCTTGAGGAACTCCTCGCGGCCGAGGTCGTGGCGGCTCAGGTTCTCGTCCTTCATCAGGCGCTTCTCCACCACCGACTGCGTGGCGATACCGGCGTGGTCCGTGCCCGGCACCCAGAGCGTGGCGTGACCGAGCATGCGGTGCCAGCGCGTGAGCGCGTCCTGGATCGCGACCGTGAGCGCGTGACCCAAGTGCAGCGAGCCCGTGACGTTCGGCGGCGGGATGACCATCACGAAGCGCTCGTCCTGCTTGGCGTTCTTGATCTTCTCATCCGAGCACGCGAAGAAGCCCGACTTCTCCCACCAGTCCTGCCACGCGGCCTCGACCGCCACGGGGTTGTAGCCCGCGGCCATGGGCTCAGCCATGTCCTTCTTCTCGCCCTTCGGCGTGCTGTTCACGAACACCGGCACGACCGCCGCCAGCTTGGCCTCCTTCTTCTTGGCCTCCTTGTCCTTTTTTGGTGCCCAACGGTTCGGGTCCTTCTCCTTCTTCGGCTTGTCGCTCTTCTCGCCGCGCTGCAGCTTCTTCAGCGCGTTCTTGCTCAGCTTCTTCTCCTCCACGGCGGGGGACGCGGGGGACGCAGCGGCAGGCGCTGGCGGCGGCGGTGGCGTGGACGCCCCAGGGGCTGCGGCGGCAGGCGCGGAGTCAGCCATCTTCCTTTCTCTTCGTGTGGAGGAGCTCTCTGCTGGTTGATCTTTGGAATGTGTGGCTCAGTAGTCTCTCAAGACTCAAAACGAGAGGCACAGATGGGATTGCGCTTTTTATAATGGCCTCTGAGAAGGCAACTTCGGAAACCCTTTTCAAAATACCATCAAGCTACCGATTAACCAGTGAATCTTGATCTTTGCATGGAGTCTCAGGCGATGCGGGTTCATTCTTCACTTTAGCAGGGTTCACCAGAATTATCTTGTGATCTTGAACTTTGTTGACCTCGATCATCCAGTTCAGCGCCTTCCGGCGCGACTTCGCCCTTGACTTTTGGCGCGGAGATCTGAAGCCCAGAGACCACAGGAACGCGCTTGTGGGTGGCCGACAGTAGCTTCCCAGAGCCCAGACTCGAAAGTTCTTCTCGCCGTCTCACCTGCTGATGTGTTTATGCTGCTGCTGCTGATCTTGGACTCGCCGAAAGAAATCAGCTCCAGAAGAGTTTTCCTGCGCGAACGCACAAGTTTCACCCTAGAGACGCTCGACTATACTCTCGACGGCCTCTGCGACCGAAGAAAACACTTGCACGTCGTTGCGCTCCGCCATCTCCTGCAGGTACGCGCGCGCTCGTGCCAGATCCTTGAACTCCCGTCCGACAACCACGCTCCCGTCGTTCGAGACGATGCAGCCTTCCTCTAGCGGCTCAATCACCAGCAGCATCGCGTGCCAGCTAGCGACCAGCTCCACGGCTTCGGTCATCGCTGCGATGGAGCGGACTTGCTTTGGGATCACGAACAGGATGAGCTCGGCGCTGTCTTTCTCTGCTTCGATCTCTTTCCACCGGTCGGCGCGCGGCACAGGAGGCTTCATCCCTGGCTGGCGCGACAGCTCGAACGTGAGGTAGTCCAGGTACGGAATGTAGAACGGGATCCCCGCTTTCTGCAGCAACGGCACCGCGACCTTCTCTCGCCAGCTGGTCGCGTCGACGTTGCCTCCCAGGTACACTGACCCGCCCGTGTAGCTCCCGTACAATTTGCAGCCCAAGTGCTGGACAATGGACTCGGCGGAGAGCGCCGACGAGGACGACGAGGATGGGAGACTTGCCTGGTTGTTCGGGTGTCCATTCTCATCTTCGATCGATTTCTGAGACACGACAGAAAGGACAGCCGTAGACGAAGCGGATCGCGACGTGTTGCGTCGCGGCTTGATCTGTCCCGACCACTTGTTGAGCACGATCGACGACCGCTTGCGCAGGCGCGGCACTTCGGGAACGTACGTGGTCAGGTTGTCCTGCAGCACCCAGCGGATTGTGCCCAGCACAGCGTCGCGCACGTTGTCGTATATCCGGATGTGCTTCTTGACGGCGAGATTTCGCAGACACTCTCTCGCGCCGTTGAGATCGGCGAGCTCCTCTGGCGTCACCTCGGACCCTTCGACGACCGTTCCAGGGAGGATGTCGTCCACGACGAGCACAACGCGGCGGCCGCGGCAAATGTACTCGACCGACTCGTTGATGCAGACCATGGAGCGCGTGGCGTTGTCGATGACCATGAACACCACCTTCGCCGTCTCCTTCGCGCGCGTCTCGATCTGAATGAGCTCCTCGTACCAGTCGTCCACCTGCGGGTTGAAGTACTTGACGTGGGCTTCCTCGAGGAGCGGGATCGCCACATCGCGTCTCCACGTCGTCGGGTTACACGAGCCGCCGAGAAACACGTCCGTGTCGGCCATGCGCTCGGCGGTCGCCGGCTCGACGCCCTCGCTGAAGCTCGCCGCCTTGCGCGTGGGGAGCAGCCTGCCCGCGGCGAAGCGCACGTGCTCGAAGTTGGCGGCGTCGTGGTGCCGCCTCCGCAAGGCGAAGCTGTCGGAGACCGGGAAGAGCGTCTGGTCCTGGTGCTGCATGAGGTGGGGTGACGTGTGCGAGCGGCTCTTGGAATACACGAGCGCGTGCAGCGGGCGTTTGATGAACGAGTCGGAGTTGTGGAGCGGCGGCGGCGGCGGGGACCCCGTCGTCGAAGAAGACGAGGAGGGCGATGGCGATGGCGATGGCGGCGCGCTCAGCGAGGAGCCATCGGACGCGTCCACCTGCGCGTCTAATAGCGAGAGGGTCGCGAGCGACAGCGCGCGATCAGGGGAGGCCGTGACGTGCATCTGCTGGGAGAAGAAGAAGGGAGGAGCGAGCGCTGGTGCTGCTGCTGGTTGGCGGAGGTGTCGGCTGCTGAGCTGCTTTGACTGTGACGTGATTGAACTCGGCTGCTTCGCCTCTTGCTTCTTGACTTGACTCAAAATGGGCTCAAAAAATGGTTTTTACACTTGTGCAGTCATTATACGAGGCGTCGAAATTTGACTTGATACTGTTTTGGGACACTTTTTAGCACACCTCTGGAATGAATGTCAAATTGGACACTGCACTTTCAGTTTGTATGACATATGCTATAGTGTGCTTCGAACAAAATTTTGGAAAACCTCGATATGAGCTAGATGAAGAGGCTTCGAAGCTCTTGTCTGAGTTCTTTTGCTGAAGCGTGACACGTCTCTCCCCCTTGCAGGTTCGTAACAGCACAACCAAATAGCGGTTAATTGTGCGTGCGACTCGAAGCACTTTGCAGCTGACTTGCCGTTGCCACGACGATAAGCTGGCGGTCTTTCAGCACCGACAACGAGTCAGGTCGAAGCAGTGTTTCAGAGACCCTATTGGCTTGAGATAACCAAGCAACCCAGGATCTCTCTTGCATCGTCGGAAATGCACTCGCAGCATGCTCTCTGTCGAGAACTCGTGGATTGCCATCAAATTAGGCACAACCAAGTCGGTGCCTACTTTGATGCCAGTGCCTAACCTCGAGATTTTCACTATTCTCACTGAAGTAGGAAGCTGCTCTTGAAGAACCTAATTTCTTGAAGAGTGATGATGAGTGGTGGATCAGAGTCAAGAGAGTGGGCTTCAACCCTCTCCAAACAAATATACCCATTCACCACCCAACTCCCTCCATACATTTCACCCTTCACAATGACCTTGTCACATACATTCACACAACTTGGATTGAACCCATTTATTTACTCGAACTACGAACAGCTCATTATCACAGGCCAAACCTTCTTTTGAACTGCCAGCTGTTCTTCGAAACTGGTACACAAAGCAAACAGCAACAGACTGTAGACGCACAGAGAAGAGTTGGAAGCGGACAGCGATCCGCCAGCATCCGCTCAGCAGCAGCTCTCTCTCTCTCTCTCTCTCTCTCTCTCATTCGCGCTTAGGAGCTCCAGTCCACAAGACACCGCAGACAGAGAGCTATGGCGCCCGCTGCCGCCTCCAAACCCTTCGCACGCCTCCCCACGAGCGTCGCGCCGCGCAAGTACTTCCTCGACTACCACGTGGACCTGGCCAACTACCGCTTCGAGGTGGCGCAGAAGATCGACGTGGACGTGCGCGTGGCCACCGCCACAGTCACGTGCCACGCCGTCGAGCTCTACGTGTTCAACGTCTTCGTCGAGTTCGCCGGCAAGAAGGTCGAGGCGAGCGAGATCCGCTACCTCAAGAACGACCAGTCCATCGAGCTGCGCTTCCCGGAGACCATCCCGGCCGCCACCAAGGCGGTGATCCACCTCGAGTGCCATGGCTTCCTCAACGACAAGCTCCGCGGCTTCTACCGCAGCGAGTACGAGCAGGACAACGAGAAGCGCATCATGGCGGTGACGCAGTTCGAAGCCTGCGACGCGCGCCGCGCGTTCGTGTGCTGGGACGAGCCGGCGGTCAAGGCGAGCTACGAGATCTCGATTGTGACCGACGCGAACCTCACGGCGATCTCCAACACGCACGTGGTGCAGACCACGATCCGCCCGAAGAAGAACGCGCACATCCGCACCAGCACGCGCACGGACGCGACGGTCGAGAAGGTCTGGAAGTTCGCCGAGACGCCGATCATGTCCACGTACCTGGTCGGCATGGTCATCGGCGAGTTCGACTCGGTCTCGGATGTGAGCAAGGAGGGCGTGCTCGTGACCGTGTACACCCCTGTGGGTCGCAGCGAGCGCGGTCTCTTTGCGCTCGACGTCGGCGTCAAGTCGCTCTCGTTCTTCACGCAGCGCTTCGGCATCGACTACCCTTTGAAGAAGCTCGACATGCTCGCGATCCCCGACTTTGCCGCTGGCGCGATGGAGAACTGGGGCGTCGTCACGTACCGCGAGACTCGTCTCCTCATCGACGAGAAGCTCAGCAGCTTTGCGCAGAAGACCGCGACTGCGCGCACGGTGTGCCACGAGCTCGCGCACCAATGGTTCGGCAACCTCGTGACCATGGACTGGTGGACTGGGCTGTGGCTGAACGAAGGCTTTGCGCGCTTCATGGAGTTTGAAGCTGTGCACCACATCTTCCCGGAGTGGAACGTCTGGGACAACTTTGTGCAGGAGATCACCATGAGCACGGCGATGGTGAAGGACTGCATGAAGACGTCGCATCCGATCGAAGTGGCGGTGAACCACCCGGACGAGGTGGACCAGATCTTCGACGTGATCTCGTACGCGAAGGGTGCGAGCATCATCCGCATGCTCTCCGAGTACCTCGGTCGCGACGTGTTCTACAAGGGCATCCACGCGTACCTCGTGCAGTTCAGCTACCGCAACGCGCAGACCGAGGACCTGTGGAACTCGCTGGAAGAGGCGTCGGGGCAGAAGATCACCAAGATGGCCAACTCGTGGACGAGCCAGACCGGGTACCCGGTCGTGACGTTCGCGGACAACAAGCTCACGCAGGAACGCTTCTTCGCGGACAAGAGCTTCAAGGACCCGGCGACCGACGTCTCGGTCTGGGACATCCCGCTCACGTACATCTCGTCCGACGAGCCCGTGGAGATCCAGCAGGCGGGCATCTGGCAGGGCAAGTCGATCCAGACGGCCGCGGTGGCGACGCCAATCACCGCCGACGCCGAGACCACCGCGAAGCTCGTGCGTCCAGCGGGCGACGCCGCGTGGATCAAGGTGAACCCGAACCAGTCGGGCTTCTACCTCGTCAACTACTCGCCGAGCGGCTGGAACGCGCTGCAGAAGCCCGTGAAGGACAAGGTCTTCAACACCGTCGACCGCATGAGCTTGCTCAACAGCGTGTTTGCGTTCGCGCGCAGCGGCGTGATCCCGGTCTCGCAGGCGCTCGACTTTAGCAACGCGTACGCGGACGAGCCCGAGCACCTCTGCTGGAAGGAGATCTCGGCCAACCTGGGCTTCTACAGCACGCTCTTCAAGGAGGAGAGCTTCTACCCGCTGCTGCAGCAGTACATCCGCAACCTGTTCGCGGGCGTGATGCAGCGTCTCACGTGGGAGGCGGCGCCAGGCGAGAGCACGGTCACGGGTCACTTCCGTCGCGATGTCATCGCCATGCTCAGCCGCGGTGACGACGGCGCGGTCGTCGCAGAAGCCAAGCGTCTGTTCCAGGCGTACTTTGCGGACCGCAAGGGCTCGTCGCTCGCGGCGGATCTGCGCGGCGTGGTGTTCGGCATCCAGGCGTCGCGCGGCGATGCGAGCCACATGAAGCAGCTGCGCGCGTGCTACGAAGAGAGCGACTTCATCGAAGAGAAGCTCAACTGTCTGTCCGCGATCGGGCTGGTCAAGTCGCTCGAGATCAAGCGCGAGGTGATCGAGTGGGCACTCAAGAGCGTGCGCTCGCAGGACATCCAGTACGTGTTTGCGAGCGTCGCGTCCGACATGGACGGCGCGCTCTTTGGCTGGAAGTACGTGCAGGAGAACTGGGCGGCGCTCAACGCGCAGTACTCGCCGCTCGTGGTCGGCCGCATCGTGCTGTCGGTGATCTCGCGCTTCCAGAGCGAGGAGAAGGCTGTGGAGGTGGAGGCGTTCATGCAGAGCCGCAAGCACAGCTCGTACGAGCGACTGCTCGACGCGTCGCTCGAGCGCATCCGCATCAAGAGCGCGAGCTACCAGCGCGACCGCGATGAGCTCGCCAAGTGGCTCAACGCGAGCATGTCGGCCTAGGTAGAGATGGAGTGAACTGCAGCGAGCAAGAGCGAGTGCGTGCTGTGGACACGTGAGTCTCGAGTGAGAGACCAAAGCAACATAATAGGAGATAGAAACTTGAGCTGCAGTTGTTGCTTGTCTGTTCGTTTTTGGCTTTGTCCATTCGACCTGTGAGTGGAGGTAGGATGCTTCAAAGTACCAGCACTCTCATTCACGTTGAAGCTGCTCAATGCTGCAGTTGAGCAAAAGTGGTTCTCGTGCAGCTCGCGCCAGCCAGCATGAGGACCTGGTCCGCGCCGCGCAACCTTGCAGTGGACGCGTCTGTGCGGATTGGCGTGGCAGCTCAGGCGCCTCCCCTCAACCGTCGAAGAAGGTGAAGGGCTCAAAGAAAGCTGTGGACGCGACGACGACGATGACGACGTGGCAGATCGGCCGAGTCGTCGCCGTTCACGAGTTGAGTGGCAGCGGCGAGCGCTGAGTCTGCGTCGTGGTGAGCGATCACGAGCACTCCACGCAAGCGCAAGCACTGAGCAGAAAATGGCAGGAAGGTGTGTGAAAATGGTGTGTTTTGTCGAACAGGTCACCTTTGAAGAAGACGATGTTGGTAGTGGCCGATTGTGCAAAAGCTCAATGGGAATGTGGGAATGGCGAGTCTTGATGGTCGTTCATTTCATTCATCCACATTTGCACGAGCTTACGAGTTTGCCCAACTGTCAACAACAACAGATCCCAGCGAGCCGCCGAATCCTTACAACCACATCACATCCCCTCACAACTCTGCTCTTCCCCAGCTCAGCAGCTTGGGTTTTCTGTTTGCTCTGCTTGTCTTTTGCTTCATCCTCGCAACTTCCGCACTGCGTACACGACTGCGAGCACGACGGACGCGGACGTCGCGGCTCTGCGCAAGTTCGACTGGCCGTTGTCGCTCTCAGCCTCGCTCCCGAGCTGCGGTTGCGCGCTCCGGTTGCGCAGCAAGTAGTGCTGCGCGTATCGCAGCAGTGGCACGGAGCGGTTCGGCCACCGCGCGCTCGTCAGCTGAATGGCGCGAAGCAGAACCGCGCAGGCGGCGACCGAGCCCAGAGCGGACGTGAGCAGCAACTGCAGCGTCGTGACGAACATCTGGCGGCTCCTTCGCGACGCGTAGAGCTAAATTACACAGTCAGCACATTGGTCAGTCGACCACGCACTTGGGCGGAATGATACTGCAGTCACAGATGGTGTGGAGCTTTTTCGCACCTGCAGCACAAAGAGCGCAGTGGAGACTGAGGCCGTTCGGTTGAGCGCCTTGGACGACGGCATCTGCACAATCTGCTTACAACCGCTGCAGTAGAAAAAGAGGCAAACACATGGAGAACATCAGTATCACAGAACAGCATAGGGTGAATAGACAAATCCAAGAGCCACTCACTTCCACACGCGGTTGCTGATGATGTCGGCGAGCACCTCTTCGCTCGACTGCGCCGCGAGCGCGTTGTTGGCTTTCACCTCTGGGCGGTGAAAGTCGAAGCCAGCGGCTGCGGTTGGTGGAAGGTCCAGCTTCTTCACTTGTTGCACGAGCGCTCCCTTGTCGCTGGTGTTGCTGCTTTCCGGTGAACCATTGTGGAGCACCAGCTGCTGCTGCGTGCTGTCGCGTTCATCTTGGGACGGCTCCGACGGCAGCAGCGCCTTCTGCACCGACTCGGGCAGGAACGGCATGAGCCCTGGTCGCGTCAACATCACCTGGCTCTCCACGGGCATGCGCTCCAGCAGCCGGTTCTGCTCGGCGCGCGAGAGCGGCAGCAGGAACGGCAGGAACGGCTGCACTTTCTCCGACATGGACGTGTCTGTGAGCCACTCGAGCAGCGACGTGCGCAGCAGCAGCTGCTGCAAAGACTCGGGCATGAACGCGATGAGCCCCTTCTTCGACGCCTCGTCCAGGTACCAGCGCCACGCGGGAACGCTCCACGAGTACACGAGTCCCAGCGCGCCGTACGCGAGCGAGAGCAGCGCGATCATGACGCGGCGCGAGAGGAACTCGGTCAGGATGACGGTGAGCGAGAAGCAGACCGTGAGGCAGCAGGCGATGCGCAGCAGCAGCAGCGCGAGCTCCAGACGGTTGACCACGCTCGAGTGCGCGACGTTGAAGAGCAGCAGCCAGCTCATGGGAAGCGAGATCGCGAGGAACACGACCACGTGGTCCACCACGAACGAGTTGTACTTGCTGTAGTCGAGGTAGTAGACCCACGGCAGGTACTGCTTGTAAATGTGGTAGTCGTCCTCCAGCAGCGGCAAGAGGAAGTAGAGCGCGCAGCTGAGCAGCAGCGCCGTGGACGCGGCCGCTAGCACCTGCACGCTCACGGCGTGGCCGTACGTCTCGCGCAGGAGCTTGTCCAGCATGCGCTGGTAGAAGAGCGACCACTTCTGCACCCAGTCGCTCTCATCACTCTCATTCTCGCGTGAGCTGCTCTTGTCGAGCGACGCTGTCATCACAGCCACGGCGTCTGCAGGCGGCGGAGACGAACCCGACGACGCAGAGGACGTCGAGGTCTCGGACATGACGACTGGCTGGCTAGCTTCTGCTGGTGCTGGAGCGTGAGCTGCTGGTCTTCTGGTCTCTCTCTCTCTCTCTCTCTCTCTCTTGTGCGCTTCTCTTCTCGTCTCGCTCACTGCGCATCAACTCGATGTGACAGAGTGGGAGTAGGACGACAGCACTGCAAGTCGCACAGTAAACGCCAGCATCACGCTCCATTTGAAGAGTGACGTGTCAGTATGTGGAGAATGTCGCTAAAATAGTGGCATTCGTTTTCGCTGATGATGTCATCACTAGAGTCGGAAATTGGTTCAGAAGAGTGAGGCGACGCCATTGTTATCACTTTCGTTCATCCATGCGAGTTCTACTAACGATACGCTTGTTCTCTCTCTCTCTCTCTGTCGCTTCGTCATCTAAATCAAACCAGACGGCTGCTCATGTATTATCTCCCTCTTCATGTCTCTCTCACTGTGCATCTGCAAAAGAGACTCCTTCCGTCACCTCAAGATTCACCTCAATCGGCGTCCTTCGCCCTGGAACGGCACTGCAACCTTCGGCGCCGGCGGCTTCTCCTCTTTCTGCTCTTCCTCTTCTTCCTTCGCAGCGGATACGCCACTGGTTGACCTCCCACCAAGGCGGTTGCCGCTCGTCACCGATGGCGCAGCGGATGTCAAGCCGTTCAGCGACTGACCCGTTCCGTGAAAAGACTCGTATCTGCGCAGGCGAGCGGCGCGAAGCGCAGCAGCGTCGGTCGAGCTCTGCTCGCCGCTCTTCTTGTTCAGACGCAGCCCACCGCCTCCGAGCGTCTTGCCGCGCACAGACTTGGCGACTTCGGCGGCAGAAACCGTCGACACGCCTCCGTACGGAGCGTCCGACGGCGCCGGAGGAGTCTGCGCGGCGCTTCGCACAGGTGGGGGTGGCACGTAGTCTGCGGGTGCTTCAAAGTCCACTTCGCAGTCCGTCTCGATGATACACGCGGCAGGCGCCGGTCGCACTTCCCGCACGTCCAGCAGGAAGTTCTTGTTGTTGTACTTGATGCAGATCGTGTCGCCGATCGTCAGACACGAGAACTTGCGCAGAGACGCTTCCAACCTAAATGAAATGACAGAACCACCAGCACACTCAGTGTAGCAATAACCGAAGAGAACAAGAGACTGGGGCAACGTACACAGCGCGCTGGTTGGTGATATCGAGGAAGTCCTGCGACTGCGGACGGATCTTGACGAACGACGCCTTGGGCAGCGAGATGTTCTGGATGTTGATGATCCCGCCTTCCTTCACAAACAGGTTTTGCATCATCTGCACATAGTGGGACGTGGGGGAGAAAGCGTGGGTATACTTGTGATAGCAATCCAAAAGAGACACGCGCGAGGCAACGCACCCAGTACGGCATGTAGCAGCTTCCTTCAGGCGCGCTGAACTCCAGCACACCGCAGTGCGAGTGGCGGTTCGCGCCTTCGTTGATGATCTGGAACAGCATCGGGTACTCGATGTGCAGACGCGCTACAAGCAAACAGCAATCAAGAAGAGAGGGTGCGCTAAAAGAAACCTCTTCAACTGGCTCCAACGGCTGCATCGGTCGCATGAGATTCACCACATACCTAGCGTTTCCAGAGCAGACGGCGGCAGCAGAACTGCAATACAGAGGCGCATATGCATGTCATAAACAAACACGCGTCAGTGGGTGTGGACAGTAGCAGCTACTCCTATTCGGACTCATGCGCGTTCAACTCACTCTTGTCGCCGTCCTCCAAGTGGGCTTTGTCGCAGAACGACACGGGGTACACGCGGTAGTGCTCATCGAATCTGTTTGTACACGTAAGAACCACGGTCGTGCGTCAGCACACACACCACCAAATACAGCGAATACCCTGTCAGTACGGCGATAAAACACACACGCGGCGAGCTCGCACCGTTGCGGGAAGTTGCCCAGGTTGAAATTCACCCCGAAGGGGTTGCCGTCGCCACCGAATCCGCCAAACTGCAGCCACAGAAGCACACACACAGTCAAACGGAAGCACGCGTCAGCAAGCGCACGTCCACAGCAGTCACTCTCTCGCACGTCCGTCCCTGCGTAGACGAAGCACACACAGACGCACGCACCATCTCCACTCTCTCAATCTCAATCTCAATCTGCGCTCACTCGCTTTCGAGTTCCTTCTTCTCTCTCAAATCCAAAAGAGAGCGACAACCTTCCACCACCTGATTGGTCAAAACTCTGACTAAAACCTTGCTCACCGTATTATTGGACAAAATCTGCGCCAATTGGAGTGCTAATCCAAACATTTGCTCAAAAGAGCGATGGCAGTAATGGACAAGCGCGCATGGCGCGACGCAGCAGGTGCGTGCGCGCGCTGATGCGTCTGCTACCGTGTACCGCTGTGCACTGACTGCTGTGTGCCGTGTGTGTGTGTGTGTGTATTGCGGCTGCATGCAGAGAAGATCTCTGCGGCAGACTTCCTTCTCGTGGCGGCCGGTGCGGGCTTCTCAGGTGAACAAACATGCGGCAACTGGTGCTTTGAACAATGGG
>JAASFO010000425.1:0-21783 GCA_023333815.1 Globisporangium recalcitrans
CAGTGCTGACTTGGTTCTTCTGCATCCAGAGCCACGTGTTCAAGAATATTCCGATCACATTCAAGAACATCGTGGACGTCTGGACTGTCGAGTACCTGGAACAGTGTCAGTTCGTAATCCAGCAAGACAGGGACTCCGAGTGAACGTGGCAATCGATCGTACCAAGCTCATCTCTGCGAACCCACGAATCCTGTGCAACGTTCTTGGACTCGTCGCCGAACTCCTGCAGCATCGAAGTGGTCTGTTTCGACCATACTCGGATGCTGCTGGTGGAAACTCGCTGGTTCGTCTTCTGCGGAGGGTGCTTCCCAGCCATCGGGGCGAGCGGCAGGTCGAGCTGGAAAAGACCCTGCGAGCCGTCAGCGCACTCCCACTTGGCGATGGAGATTCGTGCTCAGCTGTAAGATGGGAGAGCGATGCATCATCTTGTCCTGAGCGTCTCACACTTGGGATGCTTCATCAGCTTATCCGCTGCTTCCGATACATCTCCCAGGATGACTTGCTGCTACTTCTCGGAAAAGAGACTCCGTCACGGGCTGACCGCGTGTTCAAGCAAGAAGTCTTCATCCCTTCCGTCCAGCTGCTCCGCGGACTTCGCAGCCCACAACCCGAGCTCTTCTCGGCAATAACGCGAGACTCGCTTCGCATGCTGGAAAACGTGTTTCAAGCGTTCACATTCACCGACGACACGGATATGGTTCAGTCCAGGGTGCGAGAGTACCGCCGGATCGCAAAACAGGGGAACCTGCTCAGCCCCTGCTTCTCGTTGCTTGAGTCTCCAACTGCAGTACCAGGTTCGTTTTTGCCGTCTCCATTGATTGCCGCACCCCAGTAGCTTTGGCTGGTTGATTTCAACTTGCTTTCTTTTTCATTTTTGTAGGCTTTGAACGCGCTGGGGTGTACTGTGAACGACATGTCGCCGTCTGGGATGAGATCCAGGGTTTGCGTCGCCGAGAAAACAAAGATCTGCTGGATGCGCTGGTCGCATGCGTTTGTACCGAGCGCAGCGATCAGATCTCTGGTTCGTGCGAGGTGGCGATCGGGGCTTTGCGAGTCTTCAACGCGCTTGTCGAATACTCTCACGCTACAAGTGTTCATGCCTACAACCTGGGATGCTTGGAGCGCTTGAGCTCAGTGCGGTCGAGCGACAGATTCGCTACCAACCCTTCTCTCAATCGCGAGTTCGAGCGGGAGTGTCTGCGAATGTACCACTTTGTTCTGCGCGCGCACACAGACGCGCAAATCCACAGTCAGGTGGTGGTCCAGGAGCTCTGGGGCTTGCTCTGCAAATGGCTGGTCGACTTGCCATCACTTGAAGTTTCGGTCGCGATATCCATCGCGCTCGAATGCATCATCGATTGCCCGCCAGTACAAACGAACTCGCAAAACATTGCAGTCTCGAATGGGATATCCAAGGGGACGGCTTTTGCATCGACTCGCTGGCATCGCTGGTTTGAGGGAGTGCGGCGACGCCGATCAGGAGCACCTGCACATCCGCAAATGTGCTGTCCAGGCTCTAGGGGTGTTCAGCTCAAACAAGAAAATACTGGATCGAGTCTGGGAGGATCGAGCGTTTGTGCTGAGCTTGCTGAACAGTTTGACTGGGAGCAGTCCACTATCTCACGATCGCATCCAACTCATCTCAGAGATGATCGCGGCGAAGCACGATGCCTGCAGATACGCTGACGCGTTTCATTTCGCCTCGTCGTTCACTCACTTGCTGGAGCGGTATGAGACTCTGAATTCGATTCCTATCGAAGAACGGACTGCGTATCTGGAGATTTTGCTGGCGTTGTTCATCTCGCGCACGAGCGGCTTTTCGTTCCAAGCGAAGACGTGGAAAGCCATCGTCGAGAGTGTGTTCTTCTTCCTGCAGCATGGTACACCAATCGAAGCAGCAGCTGCACACACAGCCTTCCAGGTGTCCTTGAGATTTGAAGACAATCGGGCAAGCTTGTCAGACCCGTTCCCAGTTCTGAAACAGATCTGGACGAGTCTTTACAGAGCGCTGGAGCGTGGGGTGGTTGAAGCCAGCGAGTCGCCCACCTCGATCGTCTCGTTTCTCTTACCGATCGACTTTGAGCGAAGAAAAAGCGCCATCCCCGTTACTACCATGCAAAGGACAATACGCGACTCTGGTACAAGTACGATCGGGGCGAGGCTAAACAGCAAAAGACACCTTCAACGCCATGTGAATTCGATATCCGCTATGCTCTCGCAAACGCACAAGTGGACGTGATCGACACAGTTTGGTGGAGCACACACACCACTCCGGCAATGTTTGCTGCGGAGCACAACTGCCTCGCACTTTGGTGCAACATCGTCCGACTCAGCTGCACCACCATCAGCAGTTCGCAGCGAGTCATGGCAACAAAGCTTCTGCACCACCTTGTCTGGGAGAACCTGAACTCGTGCTGCAGTGCAGAGAGTCTCTTTGGTCGAGACAACGAGTCCTTGATGGCATTGCTGAAGACGATCTGCCGACTGCTTCGGAACGACCCGACGTTTCTGGACGAAAACGTGTCGCTCTTCGGGCTTGTGGCCGACCACTGTCTCCGCACCGTGGTCTTGCTCCCAGACATCCACGCTGTGATGTTTGACGCGATCGAGCTGCTGAGTGTGTTTTCGCGCCGCGAGCCCTTCTTACAGCAGATGTGGAAGTGCTGTCTCCTGTGTCACGGAGACTTTCCCAAGACCGAGCGACAAACACGGCGGAGTTATCTGCGGGGCGTCTCAGAGATGGTCCTGATATCTCTGGACAACGTTGTCGCGCTGGAGCAGTCTCTGCAGGTCTTGCAACGCATAGCCAATCAGTCAATGACGCACTCGCCAACCTCCAGCGAGGTGCGTGCCCTGAACAGCACAGCAGGGGAGACAACCATGACGCTACTGGCAGTGAATGGTTCAGTGGTCGCCAGCCTTTCAGACAAGTTCGCCGAAGAGTCAATCGACGACCTCGGAGCGCTCGGACGGTTATTGAGACACGAAGACATTGACCTGGCCATTTTAGCGGATGCAACCAGCATCGTGGCAGAGCTGTGTAAGAGCCACGCCATCTTCTGCGACGCGAGATTAAGACTATGGGATCACGTGTTGTCCGCCATGAACTCGTATGAGCAAAGCCGAGCTCCCAGCCACGCCACCAAGGTTGACCTGTCGTGTCTTCACAGTTTGTCTTCCTGGTTCTGGAGCAAACCCGGTGTGACTTTTTTCAGGACAAGCATGGTCCCGTTGCTGTTACTCATTCAGAGCATGCGGAATCACGGGTTTGCGACCAGGACGGAGCTGCCACCGAGTTCTCCTCAAAAGCGAATGCGTCCCCAAGACCGCGCGAGTGTGTCGAAGTCTGCATCGAGTGAAGCCCCGCAGAACCAACAAAACTTCCTCACGGCTCTGATGGAGTGGGTCGCTGCGATCGAGACTCCAGAGTTCACTGAGAACTGCCTCAACATCCTGTTCCTGGAAAACACCGACGTGCTTCTCTTCCTCTGCTCGGAAATATTCCCAGCTCGGAGCGCGCGAGCAAGTTTCTTCTTCCTCGTCGCGACTGTTGTTCGCACCAACATGGTGCATTGCGAAGCATTTGCCCGAAAGCACGCCTTGCGATTGCTTCTGAGGATCTTGGACGCGCCGAGCGCGAGCGAAAGCGAAGCATCTCGAGCTGAAACGCTCCAGCACGCCGCTCGAGCTATCGCGAAATAAGCCGACACGCCACCGCGCGAGACAGGGTTATTCGGCACGGGGGAACTCACCTTTTCGGGCGAGTCGCATTCGAGATCTATCGAAGCAAGTGGCTCCTGCAGCTCCCATTCCTGCAGCTAGCTGCTGAAAACTTGGTGCTCGCAACATCGTTCCTCTGTGCTTTCGTCTCTCAGAGCACCTTCGTGGATCCAGGCAGTCGGCGCGACGTGCTCTGGATGAAGCTCATGATGACAAGAGACGAAGCATTGCCCAGATCTTTCTTGTCGCTGTCTGTCGTCGAGACTCTGCTGCACTTTCTTGGTCGCACCGGTGACCCTCTCATCGCGATGAGTAGCTCTCGAGGCGACCAATTCTATCACAGCTTTGATCGCCTCGCAGCAACTGCACTCATCTCTCTGGTTGAAAAACATCCGCGCCGAGTCTCGTTCGAGCGCCAATTACTGCGGCTCACTCTCCATCGCAGTCGCGATTTAAACGAGGAAAAGCTCGACGTTCAGAGACTGAAGAGCATATTCACGACTGGACTCAAGCGATGCATCCAAGATGCACACTCTCCTTCTTTTCTTGAAGAACCTGAACAATTTGCTCAGACGAATTGCCAACAGAAATGAGCTGAAGGGGGTAGTCGGAAACGGATCCGGAGTCGCAGATGAAGCGAGGAAGCTGTGCGAGCGTCTTCAGGAGCTGGAACCAGAGATCAGCGAAGCTCTTGCGTACGTGTTAACCTCGAAGGCAGCACACGAGCGGTTTGCACGAATGCTCATTGCAATGGACTGCATGTGGAAGCGCGTGCTCGGTTCGTCTTCGCTTAGCGAGTTCATGGAAGGAGGCACTCAGTCGGCTGATGGCATCTTGAAAAAAGTCAAACGGCGCATTGCAGCGGTCCTTGTTTTCTTGGCGAACCCGGCGCCGTTCTCCCTCACGCAATGGAGGAAAATGCAAGCTGTTTTGGCAGCGATGCTCCAGACTCTGTTGTCGAAAGAAGACGCACCATCTGCGTTTCACGGTATCGGCGATGCCAATAAGCAAACCACAACCAGTGTAGGACCGGCAAGCAATCCACCCAGCGCAAACGCTAAGCTCGAGGACGGAGTCAACGCGTCCTACTTTCCCTTCTGCTCGATGGAGTCGCTGCTAGATCACTTTGGGTACATCTCCTTGAGATCCAAGAAAACAAAGCAGACCATGTCGATCCCCGCACTCAAGCCCCAGGTACTGCAGCTGCTCTCGCAGGCGTTCGCATCTCCTGAGAGCGTGATTGAGAAGCTTTCAGTCTTGCAGTTGGAAGGCAGTTTCCAGCAGCTAGCTCCGGATCAAGCCACCGCGGTCGTTCGTCAGCTGCGAGCACTCTTGGATGAAGCAGACGCTGGTGTTCAGATAGGCATGGTTGAGAAAACACCTTTGGAGCTGAGCTTCTGGCGATTTATCGTGCGGCCGATTCAGCGAGTGCGTCTGCATCATTTGCATTTCCTCATGCGCGATTTCATGTCCAGCGACTTGGACACCCAGCAGGAGATGTTGCACGAATATCGACTCGACGAGGAAACGCACACGAACAGAAGAGACTCGCTCTTCGGCGTCGAGCTCGTGCAGCTAGACTCTCTGACGTTTGACCAGACGACCAAGTGGAACGATACAGACCAGATACCAAAACTGATGCAGTGGCTCGGAAAGCTCGGTATCACGGAGATCAATATCGCGCAGGTGGAGCTCAAGGGGATCTTGTACTTCTTGGCGCTCGTTGTATGGTTCGTGATGCTGAAATCTGCCAACAAATTCCAGGATTCGAGACCGATGCTCAACCGACTCTTCACAAAAGACCTCCCGACGCTCTTCCGCGACTTTCTCTACATGAGCACCATCTCCACGTTTTTCTCGTTCTTGTCGTGCATCGACTGCCAGAACGAGGCGGATGCCGACTACTTTGTGAAGTGCGCGCTCAGTGACAAGCGCGACCCGTCGTTCTTGTTGAGCTACCAGTCCGTCCCTTGCTGGAGTGATGAGCACAAGAAGTACGCGCTGCTGGGTATCTGGGGATTACACTCTTCCTCCCGATTGGGCTGCTCTCCCAGGGCTTGAATCAGGTGCTGTTTCAGCAGGAGAAGCTCGACATCAAGTATGCGCCGTTCATCATGTTCACGAGCCAGTTCGCGAAGGCTTTGACTGTGACTGGCAAGGCGTTCTACTTCAGCTCGCTCCAATTGGCGTTCGTCGGACTCTTCGGCAACGGGGTCCTGTTCTTGCTCATGATCTCCACCAAGAGCTGCTCGCTCTGGTTTGTCAAGCTCATCAAGTCGGGCATCTACGCGGCGTCCTGCTGGTCGTCCTTCCGCGCCATCTACGGGATCAAAACGAATGCGGACACCTCCATCAGCCTCATCTACATCGGCTGGCTCACAGTCGCGGCGATCACCATGTCAGTCATCTTCTGGCGGCTACGGTGTCAGGCAGAACGCAAGCAGCGCGAAGACCGCGCGCACTGGGCGATGCACCGCTCGCTACTCGCCGCGAGTGGCGCCTCCTCCGACCGCGCGAAGCTCTCCCACGCCGAGCAGGCGTTCCTCGCAGCAGCCAAGAAGCGCATCGAGAATTTGACACCACAGGCTGCCATGTTCGCCAAGCAAGCGCAGAAGCTGAGTACCGACGAGCCTCCCGTGGAGCTCGAGCGCTTCATGCGCCGCACGAATGCGCTCGCGAGTGGGAAGCGTCTGGAGACCCAAGTGCGCAACACCGCAGCGAGCGCCGCGAAGCAGCTGGAGCGCGCTGGCGGGGCCAAGCGCGCACTGCGGCAGCGTCGGCTTCCAGCGCATCGAGGAGCAGGTTGAGCAGGTGAGTGAGACGCAAATGCGAATGTGGAGTTGACAGTGTGAACCAGAAAATGGCGCTTTCAAAGGTTTTGAAAAGGGGTGAAGATGTCAGAATGTGCATGCATCTGCATCTTTGGTGCAGAAGGAGCAGCTTCGTATACACGTTTTGGCATTTGCATTTTGAAAAGGAAACAGTTTGAGCATTTCGTACTTGAGCGGATGCCTTGAAGGTTGAAGTCCCGTACTGTCAAATGAGTATTTATAAGCCCCGGAGAGGGGCACAATTTGATCTCTCACTGAAGGTATTTTGGCGGTAATCTGTTTGGCTTTTTGGCGCGAGCAAAAGGGAAGCAAAAGTGAGGACAGAGGAAGACGATGGTCGAGGTAGCGCTGCCGTCGATGCGTCTCGCTGTTGGCATGCATATGAGAGGAGGCTAACACTGTGAATGTGTGTATGTGTCTGCTGCGCTCTTACGCTGATGCAGAAGAAGAAGCAGGCGTCGATCGCCGCGTTCTTCTCGCCGCAATCCAAGAGCAGTCAGACAGCAGCCAAGACACCAACGACCACAGACGCCAAGCAGACGGCGACGCCTGATACAGACGACGCTGTGAAAAAGAAAGAGAGAGAGAGTGGTGCCGATGCAGCGACGAGTGGCGCCAAGCGACCGCGCTCGGCCAGCGGCAGCTCGTCAAAGGCTGCGGTCGAGACCGAGCAGCAGTCGGCGGCGCACCTGCGGACCTCGCCACCAGCACCAGGAGCTGCGACAGCACAACCATTCGTGATCTCAGATAGCGAGACAGTGTCTGGGGTAGGATCGAGCAATGAGAAGAGCTCAGTGAGCGAGAGTAGGGGGCAAACCACGATCACCAATTTGTTCACCACGCCTCCTCCGTCGAAGCGTGCGAAGCCCTCAGATGCGAGTACTGCTAGCAGTGCGACTGCTGCGGAAGCGACTGGGCTGCAGGAGAAAGCGGAGACTGCAGCTACGGAGGTGATTGAGGCGATCGATATGGACGTTGACGACTCGGATGAAGTTCTGAGTGGCGACGAAGACATGGGTGGAGGACCGCATGCCATGGGACCGCACGCGATGCCATCAACAGCAGGCAGCAAGCGAGCTGCTGCCAAGCCTCGCACCGGAAAGCCGAGAGCCGCCCTGAAAGCCTCGGCTGCCTCTACAGACGCCTCTGGCAAGAGCCGAGCAAAGGCATCTGCTAGTGCTACTCCTACCGCCAAGTCAAAGGCAAAAACCAAGGTCGATGCTTCTGCTACCACTACTGCGACTACTGCGACTACCACGACTCCAAAAGCGAGAGAAAAGAAGCAAGCGGGGAGAGCAGCAAAGGAGAAGGCAACCTCAGAGCCAGCACACGCAGAACCAAAAGAACCGGTGGTGGTTGTGCTGGATCCGCTGGTGAAGGCGAGAGTCGACACGTACCAGCAGAAAATCGACGAGCTCACTCGCCAGTGCATCCATTTGCTTCAGGCGCCGCTCGCGACCGACGGCATCTTGCAGGAAATCTACGGTGTCGCCATCGATTTGGCGTTGGATCTGGACCAGAATCGAGACGCGCTCAACAAAGCGATCAGAGAGCTCTTCAGCGAGCTTTCGGGTCATCACGAGTCACAGAATGAATCGGATGCAGTCACAGAGTTCTCGGTGGATATCAAGAGCTTCATCGCAAAGAGCATTCAGGGTCAGTCAGCGAGTCTGTCCTCGCTCTCGCACAAGCTGCTGGAGACTCTTGAGCAGCGCTCGGTCGGCGACGCCGAGAAGAGCGACGTCGTCACGGTTGACGCAAAGGTGAAAGCCCGCGTCCTGGTCATGCTCAAAATGGAGATCAAGATGCTGGCGCAGCGCACCAACTATGGTGTGAAGCCCGCGAAGGCTAATCTGTACGAAGACACGAGCGCCGACGCGCTCTGGATCTGGGAAATCGGGAACTTGGAGAAGTACTTCGTGGAAGAGTCGCAGAAGACGATCAAGCGCGTGCGGAAGAACCGCAAGCGCCTTGGGCTGCAGCTCAAGACACTCGCTCGCGTGGTCCAGTTGCTGCACCAGACGCCCGTGGATGAGGTTAAAGTGAGTGCGGAAGAAGCCAGAGTGGGTAAGTTCGTGCTCACGATCGAGTCGGAAACCCAAAAAGCGCAAGATCGGGAGCGCAAAGAGCTTGAAAAAGTGCACGCTGCGGAGCAGAAGAAGCAACAGGAACTGGACAAAGAGCACGCGAAACTGGAAGAGAAGCGCAAGCGCGAGGAAGACGAAGAGGCAGAGAAGCTCTTGGCGAACAAGCGGAAGAAGTCGCTGGTTTCCTATTTCCGGTCGATCGATAAGTCCACTACTGTCGCCGGCGATAGCTCTACTGCTCCGGGTGTATCGTCGGGAGGTGGCGTCACCTCTTCTGCGAAGACGCATGGAGACGCTGAGCAGAAAGAGGATGGTGCTTACGTGTCGGATCAAAGCAAAATCATGGCTCGCATGGACGCGGCTGTGGGGTTTCTGGTCAGCGGTGACGAAAAGCCCACTCCTTCTAGCCCATTGTCTGCGACCACGAAATCTGCGCAGGAAGTGCGAGCGCATGTGCTGGGAGGCGGGAAGGCGAAAGCGCGCGTCACTGCGGCTTCTGGGCACTGGAGCAGTCGACGACGACGGGATCCTGCGTTGGGCTTGATGAAGCTGCTCCAGTTCCACGAGAACCACCGCCCTGCGTACTACGGGACTTTCAGTAAAAAGAGCAAGGTTTTCCACGGCGGCCGTCGCCCACTGGCTCAGTACACCAAGTTCGACTACGCGGTGGATAGCGAGGAGGAATGGGAGGAAGAAGAGCCTGGCGAGAGCCTCTCGGATGCGGACAGCGACATGGATGAGTCCGATGACGATCTGGATTATGGCGATCAGTGGCTCGCGTACGAGGACGAAGTGGATTATATTGACGGCGCGGAAGATGACGAGGAGTCGAAAGACGACGGCGACGCAAGCTGGTATTTATCGTCTCCCGAGCGCAAGAAGAAACTCCCCGCGCAGCTGGAGCAGAAGAAGCGCGCTCGCGTGCCTGGCCGCAAGAAAGCGGCGAAACCCGCAAAGCTCGAGCCGCAGATTGTCGGTCCATTCGTGGACGATGGTGCTACTGCACCAGCGGCGAGCCATTTCAGCGAGTACTCTGGCCAGTTGCTGTGCCAGCCTCTCTTCGAGTCTGCGCTGATGCGAAAAGCAAGAGAGTACGAAGAGGAAAAAGAGCGACAGCAGCTGCTTGCAGTAGCAGACTCTGCCGCTGAGAAGCCGAGCGAAGACGCGGTTGTGAAGCTCAAGACGCCTCAGAAGACGCCTCAGAAGCGCAAGATGAGCGCCGAGAACGTGGGACTCACCAGTCCTCCGCACCCTTCCTCCTCCGCAACCCCATCGGCATCGGTGACTCCAGTGAAGGCGAGCATCACTGCGTGGCTCAAGAAACCTGTAGTCGTGGACCTGAGCAGCCAAGATAGCGATGTGTAAGCAGATGCGCAGCAGAGTAAACCGTGTAGTGGTTTTCGGGTGAACCCAAAGAGAAAAGAGAGCGCGCAGAGCGAGGGTGATCGATTAAGGAGCTTGTGAATAGGTCAGGTATAAAATTCCATTTTCCTTTCTTCTTTGCACTTTGTTCGACCCGTGGCGGTCTCCTTCACGCGTCTTGCTGAAAGGAAGAAAGGTGATTGACGAACACGGCTGAGACTTTGTTGACTTTGCTACTCTACTGATGCTGCTGGATTAAGATCCACATATTCTTCTGATGATGCGACGTGGTGGCTCCACCGCTCCGACCAGTTATTTGCTTAATGGAACGTCCGGTTCGAGAACGCGAGCTTCAGGCGCTTGCCGCCAATTTCCGAGTTGTGCGCTCCCGCCAGCACGTTCGTCGCGACGTCCACGGACGCAAACTCTGCGAGCGCCTGGACGTGGTCGCTTGAGCTCGTGAACAGTTTCATCTTGAAGTGCTCGCCGCCACTGAAGCCAGCGAGGTGCGCTTTCAGCTCCTGATTATGTACGTTCACACAGATGCGTTAGCCGGTCACTCACTCAACACACAGCGCAGAGAGGAGACCAAAGAGGGAGGAGGCACAAACCTCGTTCGAGGTGGACACGTCAAAGTTGGAGAGATGCAGGAGCTTCGTCGGGCTGTAGACGTGTTTGCCGGCGCTAGCGGCCGCTCTGCCTGTGAAGCGGTTCATGAGGTGGCCGTACTCCTTCACGTAGGGACTAATCAATACCAATTTTAAGCAGACATGCACGCATTTCATAAGGAGGAAGTGAGTGGCAATCTGGGAATCAAGTCTGAATCTACCATGGAGAACGTACCTCTCAGCGGATCCCGGACGGATCGAAATGTACGTGTACTTGGAGAAACTGATCTCCATCGACCTCCCGAGCAGCGTGAACCCGCGCAGGTGAATCAGCGCCGACTGCGAGGCGACGGGGCTCAGGAACTGAATGAGAGCGTGATCCTGTGGTGCAATCATCAATTATGGTCCACATTAGATCACACACAGCTGCAACAGGAGTTCGGTATCACCAGGACACAGCGATCCAGTGGTCCGAGCGATACGACGCACCGTCTTGTTGCTGAGCTTCTTGACGCGAATCACATTCCCATAACACGAAAACAAGTTGAACAGGTGGTCGCACGTCACATTCTCGCGAAGGCTGCAGACGAGGAGCACGGGTGAGACAGCTTCGTGACCGGGGACGGCTGGCGGCGCCACCGCGAGCGAGTCGCTGCGGTTGGGCTCTACGAATGAACCAGCAGCTCCGTCCTTCTCGGTCGCCAGCGGCAGGTCGGGATTCGTGAAGTCTTTCGTGCGCGGACCATTTTCCTTCACGATCAGCTCTTGCTGTTTGTTGCCCGTGGCATTGACAAGCACGAGCATTAGTGCGTAAATTCTCCATTGGAGATCAAATAGACAGATAGCGAAACACGTACCGGGAGGTTGGAGTAGTTGATCTGAAGACTGCAGCAGTCTGGGAAGATGCTGAAGCCCGTGAGCGCTGTTTTCGCTCGAGTGGCTTCTTCAATTGTCGCGAACTGGACCAGAGTCTGCCACAAGAGCCACACGAAGTATCTGTCGTGAGGATAAAGCGCCACGACTTACACCTAACGAACATGCTGCAAAGCGAATGCAACGGCGGATCCCAAGTACCCGCGCACCTGAAGTCCGATCGGCTTGACAAAGATCACAGCTTTCTCCACCACGCCGTAGCCGCTGAAGATGCTGTGCACCAAGTCGGTCGTGATCGGGAACGTCGGGTTCTGCACTGTGACCAGCAGGATGCGGTTCACTTTCTCTGCGTCTGCGTCGTTGTTGTTGTTGTTGCGGTGGCGGTGGTGGCGTCCTCTCGGCGTCGGCTGTGGGCGGTCGTGCAGCTCCTGGTTCTTCGAGTAGCTCACGGTGATGACCATGCTGTCGTCGCCCTCGCCGATGACCAGCGGAGTGGCTGCCAGCGCCTCGACGACGCGCACAGCAGTGTCGATGTCCGCGACCTCGACGAGCGCCTGGTTGGCGATGTTCTTGGTGATCTCGAGCGTCGTGGGGCTGAACCCTGCGAAGAGCGCGTTGCGCTTGCGCAGGAAGACCGACTTGACGATCTCCACCGGCGCGAGCGCCTGCGCGAGGTCGCGCTCCGTCCAGTGCGCCGGTAGGCGGTCGAAGTAGAGAACCTTGGACGTCATGAAGGGCAGTGGGGATGTGGCGATGGAGTCGATGGCGAAGTGATCTTTGACGAAAAGTCCTTGCATCATAACGCTGCTCGAAAGATTCAGATGCATTTGTCATTTCAACTGTAGAATCTCCCCTTGTAGATAAGATACTTGCTGTCCGGTCTTGAAATCGTGAAAAGAAAGGGATGGTTGGTGGGATGAGCACCTCTGGAGCGCTCTACATAGTGTCCTACACCCATTCGTAGGACGCGAAATGGCAACTCGCCTTCAATATCACAAAGACAAACATGGCCACGCCACCTCAAGAAGGTGCCGCCATCACCGACAATGGCGATGCGGCGCTGCTGCTGACCAAGTTCACGCTGCTGGACGCCGCGTTTTGCTTCCTCAGCAAGCACCGCGCCGTGCTCAGCGTGCGCAACGTGCTCAACATGGCCAACAGCTTCGGCGGCGTGGCGCTCGCAGCCGCCGATGTGCGCGACATGGCGCGCATCGCCCCAGACCTCCTCACCATCGATGTCCTCAAGAGCAACCAGATGCAGCACAAAGGTACACGCAGTCTAGCTCTCGCTGCTGTATGGAATGCTGCACGAGTCGGTTGCTGCAGTAGTTTCAGGACCATTCTCACTTCACGCAATCGGCGTGTGTACGTGGCATTGCTTGCTGACAGACGACGTGTTCCGAGCCACTGCGATGACCCCGCTGGAGCGAGAGATCGTCGCGTTCCCGCTCGCGCCGCAGTCGAGCCAGAAAGCGAGCGCGAAGCGCAAGAAGCTCTTCCGAGACGCGCTCACAAGAGCAGCCCAGGCACCAGCCACACAGCCGCAGTCTGGACTAGACGCGCGTCGGTCCCAAGAAGTCGACGACGAAGAGCCTGGTAGGACGACCCAATCCACTACAGTCCCAGGCAACGTCCAGTCAGACTTTGCCTCCGTCAGCGAAAGTGAGACGTACTCGCGGTGGATCCAGATGCTGCAGTCGCTGGACATCTACGACAACCAGATCGTGCACATCGAGCGCCGTCCGCCCCGCGCTGCATTGTTCCGCGAAATCGGAGACCTCCAGTTGCCAGAGCGCGTGGAAGCAGCGCTGGGCAGGCGCGGCATCCGCCAGCTGTACTCGCACCAGTTCGAAGGCATCGGCGCGCTGCTCGAGGGCAGCAACGTCGTGCTCTCGACGTCGACTGCGAGTGGCAAGTCGCTCGCGTACAACGTGCCGATGCTCACGACGCTGCTGGAAGAACCAGACTCGACGTTTCTCTACCTGTTCCCGACCAAGGTACGACTCGCAGCTGTGCGTACATGGGCTGTGAAGAAACCTTTCCTGATGCTGTAGACTTGACTGTGCGCAGGCGCTGGCTCAGGATCAGATGAAGGCGCTTCGCAACTTGCTGGCGGCAGCAGAGCTCCCCCAGCACCTCTGCTCAACATTCGTACGTTGTGCTGACTGATGGTTTGCTACGAGCTATAGCAGCACAGGCTTTACGCTTTCGGTTGTATTCACAGCTGATGCTACTTGGGTTGCTATGCGCGTGTAGGATGGAGACACCGCCATGAAGGGCAGGTCGATGGTGATTCGCGAGACGCAGGTGTTCCTCACCAACCCAGACATGCTGCACCTGTCCATTCTGCCGCGGCATACCCAGTGGAAGCAGGTGCTCGCAAAGCTAAAGTGAGTGAGTGATTGGCATGCTGTGCTATGCTAGAGCAAGCAGTTCCATTGTGTTCGTGCCCAAACCGTGTCTAAATGGACATGTCGACTGTAGGATGATCGTCGTCGATGAAGCGCACATGTACCGCGGCGTCTTTGGATCCCACGTCGCGTGCGTGTTTCGGCGACTGTTTCGGCTGTGCGCGCTCTATGGCTCGAACCCGCAGGTGGTGTGCTGCTCAGCGACGATCCAGAACCCGGAGCAGCACTTTCGCTTGCTCCTCCCGACACTCCCACCTCCACCACCGGCATCGTCGTCGTCTGCTACAACTGGAACATCCTCTGTGGAACCTGACGCCTCGCCACCAAACCTGGACTTTTTTCGAGAACGCCCTCTGCTCGTGATCACCGAGGACGGTGCTCCAACTGGAGAAAAGTTCTTTTGTCTGTGGAACCCGAAAGCCGACGCCACCAGCGACTCTAAAAAGCCGCAGCCGCGAAAGCTTCTCCAGCCGCCAAGCAAGCGCAAGCGAAGTGGTGCCGACTCTGATGGAAAAGCATCGGAAGATAAAACGCTGCGTGAGAGCGGCGCCGATATCCAGGAAGCAGAGGATAGTCGCGTGAGCACCAGTTCGATCTTCCAGAGCGCTAGGATATTCTCGCGGTTCATGGAGGACGACGTCCACACGATTTTGTTTTGCCGCGGACGCAAGCTCTCAGAGCTCGTGCTGATGAACGTGCACTCCATTCTAGGCGACGGCAAGCGCAAGAATCGAGGGCTGCTCCAACGAGTGAGCTCCTATCGAGGCGGCTACACACTCGAGGACCGCAGATCGATCGAGCGGCGGCTGTTCAGTGGTGACCTTCTTGGGGTGATTGCGACGAATGCCCTCGAGCTGGGGATCGATGTTGGCGAGCTGGACTGCACGATGCACCTCGGACTGCCGTCAAGTATCGCGTCGCTCTGGCAGCAAGCTGGTCGCGCGGGACGCAAGCACACGCAGCAGTCGATCGCGGTGCTCATCTGCTTTGACTCGCCTCTCGACCAGCACTTTGCAAGACATGCGACCGATTTGTTCCAGCTGAAGCCTGAAGCAGTGGCGCTGAATCCAGAAAATATCAAGGTGCTCGGCCAGCATCTGCTGTGTGCTGCGCGCGAGTCCTCGCTGTACTCGAAGCGGTCGGGCACAGACTACATTGATTCTTTTGTGTTTGGAGCAATGGACCCCAAACAAGCAGAGCCTGAGGCACATGGCTCCGCTGATTCGAGTGCGGTGACGCGGATCTTGACGAGTTTTGTCGAAGAGCAGAAGCTGATGGCTTGCTCCCAAGGCGACGGCGGTGGCTTCCGATTGCACTCGTGCATGCCGAAGCAGTTTCGAGCGGTGAACCTACGAAGCATCGCTGAAATCGTGTACCAGGTATGTGCGCAGAGTGAGATGCATGCCCAATGTTAGCTACTGCCACAGCTGACCGCCGTCATTCCTTTGTTACCGTGCGTAGGTCGTCACAGACGACGCAGAGCAGAAGCTGCTCGACGAGGTGCCTGGCGACATGGCATTCTTCCAGGTCTACCCGACAGCAGTGTACCTGCACCAGGCGCAGGAGTACCTGATCACCAAGCTGGACATTGAGAAGAAGATCGCGTACGCGAAGAAGTGCGCCGTACCGCTAAACTACTTTACAGCATGCCGCGATCTGACACAAGTGGAAGTCGTACGCATACTCGACAAGCGACGGGTCAACAAACATGGAAAAGGCGACAACGATGACAAAGAAGAAGGAGAGCAAGCGCACATGTTCCTGAATCGCGGCGTGGTCTCCGTGCTCACGAGAGTCTTCGGCTCAACGCTCCTGGAGAAGCGCACGATGCGCACCATCCGCTCGAACGAGTTCTCACTGCCGCCGGTGCAAACGTTTGGGAATGCGCTCTGGCTGGAGCTGCCGAACTCCTTGAGACAGCAAGTCGAAGGTGCGAATTTCAGCTGGAGCGGCGCGCTGCACGGCGTTGGGCATCTCTGCATCGCCGTGATCTCGCTGTTTGTGCTCTGCGAGGGTGCAGATATCAACACTGAGCACTACAACCCGTTCGAGAGATGCATCAGGTAAGCGAGTGTGAGGAGAAACACTGGTGTTGCGCATGGGGTGCCTGGTCAACTGATGGATGGACGTTTTGTCTATCAGACCGAACCGCATTACAGTTTTCGAGCGGCGCGAAGGCGGCAGCGGCATTATCGAAGAGATCCTGAAAGTGCTCCCAGAGGTGCGTGATGCCCACGAAATGGTGCGAAGCGAACACTCGGTACATAGGAACCTCCCAAGCTCTAACCTTTGTTTGTTTGACGCAGGTGATTGAGAAAGCGTGGACGATCGCCACCGAGTGCGCGTGCGCAACAGGATGTCCTGCGTGCATTCACTCGGGAGAGTGCTCGGAGTTCAACAAAGTGCTCGACAAGCGCGGGTCGCTCCTGGTCTTGGATTTCATCCACGAAGCGTTCGCGAACCAGAAGAGACAACGATGCGGAGTCGAAGAGTAGCAGGTGATTGGGCGATGGCGGATAAGTGTCAATGGAGAGCCATCCATTTCGCCAGACACAGCTCTTCACAGAGTGAAACTCTCGATGTCGACATCTACCATTTCGGTTTGCAGACGCACAAGCAGCAGTTCTTCCGCAGGTGACAAACAAGATATGTCCAAGCTTCGTTCAGCAGGTGTTCGCCACACTAATTCCAGTGCTTTTGCAGATCTGACCTCAAATCGTCCAGCTCAAGAGTATCCTCGTACTGCAAGCATCTGCTTAAGTGTGGATTATTCATTTCCTCCTCCAACATCAACCATGCATCAACTTGAACGGCTGTTCTTGGTAGAAGTCAGAGGATCTCGATTTTTGTCCAATCCAGTCTCGTTTTGGGTTGTCATTGCTTGTCTTTTTCTTTTGTTTTGTTTCCATTCTTGTGCATTTGGCTTTGTGCGAGCAGCGATCTGGAACGAGCGTCAAGAATGGAGCTGACGACGGACGAGCAGCTGCTGGCGTGGAAGCCGCGCATGGGGATGCTGAGCGTGGGCGAGAAGATCGAGCAGGCAGAGACGCTCAAGCGCCAGGCGAACGTCCACTTCAAGCGCGGAGAGATCAAGAAGGCGCTGCCGGTCTACGCCAAAGTGCGTGGTTGTTTGTCAAATGGATCATCACCCCATTTGCTTCGTTCTTGTCATGAGCCATTTGCTGATGAAGCAGCTTCTGTGTGCTGCTATAGGTGTTTGCGTACGTGAACGGGCTCTCGGTGCAGGGCGACGCGATGTCGCAGTACACAAGCCAGAGCGCGAACATGAGCGCGACGCCGGAGCAGGGCGAGCAGATCCGCGAGCTCAAGATCGCCGTGTGGGCGAACATCGCGTTCTGCTACGTGAAGCTAGGCAGCAAGCCCGAGAGGGCGATCGAGTACTGCGACAAGGTGCTCGCGGAGGACGAGGCGCACAGCAAGGCGCTCTTCCGCAAGGCGCAGGCGCTCACGCAGCTCAAGCACTTTGAGCGCGCGCAGGCGCTGCTCACGAAGCTCGCGACCGCCGAGCCCAAGAACGGCGCTGTGCGCGCGGAGCTGCGCAACCTGCTGCAGCAGAAGAAGCAGTACGAGGACGAGGCGAAAGCCAAGGAGAAGAGCGCGTTCGGCAACATGTTCAACAAGAGCAAGTAGTCGATGTGGACACTCTGACTGCCTGTCTCGCTCAGATGGACGCTTTTTCTACTGGTGGTGTGTGCGTGTAATAATTGGATACTTGATGAAGGACAAATGAACAGCTAGCCTCTCGCTTGCGGTTGTGATGAATGATAAAAGCTTGTGTGGTGTCCTTACTGGTGGTAGATGGACGACAGGTGTGGACGCACTTTGGCGATGATGTCCTCCATGTGCATCCCGTAGCCGTGCCCAAACTGGTTCGTGATGCGCGGCGGCACGACCTGCGTCACGTCCACGTTCGCGCAGTTGCGCAGACACTTTGCTGGGAACTTGACGGACGCGCAGCCCGCGGCGATCGGGTCGCTCGCGTGCAGCTGCATGGCCCAAAAGAGCTTCGAGAGCACGCCGTCGCGCGTGGAGAACACGTTGAGGAACTTCCCCGACGGCGCCAGCTCCGTCGCGATGTTCTCGAGTCCTTCAGTCGTCGGGATGAACGCGCCGGCAAAGCACACGGCGTTCGTGATGAGCGGCTCAGGCGCCACGCGGATCACCGGAAGGCGAGAGGTGTCTGGTTGTGCTTGCCGTTGTTGTTGGCTCTGTTGCTGATTGCTCTCTTGCCGCTGCTGTTGTTGCTGTGCGGCTTTCCGCAGCCTTGCGATCTCTTGGAAGACGCTGTAGATGACTGCGCCGCCCAGCGAATGACCAAAGAGCGTCACTTTGCGTCCGCGGCAGAACGTCGGCTCCGACGCCAGCACCTGCGCCAGCAACGCCCCCACCTGCTCCGCCTGATCCTGCGCCTTGTGCCACGGGTTGCCCGTGAAGTGCGTGATGAGCGCCGACGTGGCCGCCCCGACGCCCGAGACAGAGAGCTGGTCGTTCACGTGCGCGCAGAAGTCGTTCCACGCGTCCACGTCGCCAGCCTCCCAGAGCACAGCGTAGACAACGACGTTCTCGCCGAACCAGGCGCTCCAGTTGCGCGACGGGTCCGAGCCCTGGGTCATGAAGCCGTTGATGCAGAGCACGATGTGCTCGCAGACGCTCTCGTCGCCGCTCAGGTGCTTGATCTGCAGGTGCTCGAGCAGCCGGCGCTTGCGCACCACGTTGAGCGACGCCTGCGCCGCGTCGAACGCGCTCGTCCACAGCGACGTCGCCGTGCGAGTCGGGGTAGGTGCTGGAGCTGCTGCAGTCGGCCGCATCCAGGCGTTCAGCGCACCCATGACGCCACCTGTCGCGAGCGCCACAAAGTCCGACGTGACGAGCGTGTCCTGCTGCCTCTGGTTGTGCTGCTCGCGGATCTCGGTGATGATCGAGTCGAGCTCGTGCTGGTAGAGCGCGCGCAGCTGGTTCATGAAGAGCGCCACCTCCGGGTCGCGGATGCTGCTGCCATCGCCCGCAGGCAGCTGCGCGAGGCGGTTCTCGAACTCCTGGAGCTGCGCGCTCGTGAGCAGCTGCTTGCGGTGCAGCTCGCGGCAGTCGTCGAGCACGAGCTGGCGGTTCGGTCCCGCCTGAGGTGGAGGTTTGGTCGCGCTGCTGCTCATGGAGGAAGGGTGTGTCTGTGGTTTCGTTGCTCACGTGAGCGCTCAGTCGCAGGAGTAAGAATAGACGACGGTGGCAGCGGGTTCCTCTCTCTTTCTTCTTATTTCTCGCCACGTGTGCGTGCACGAGTGCTGCAGGGCAGAGCAGAGGGACGGCAGTGGCAGTGCTTCTCGTGCCTGGATTCTGACGATGACAGGATGAACCTGAACCTGATTGCAGAGTCACGGTAGGAATGGATATATGCCCCTGTTTATCATTCTAGAACGTACACTAACCGTAAAGCGTTCGTATTCCTTCCCAGCTGAAAGAACATTCGAGCCTCGTTATAATGGGTCGAGTGGTGCGTTTTTGATGAAGCAGCTGATATGAGAGGGAATGACACATTTGGGACTCGAAAGGTGTCAAGTCAACGGACGAACCTTAACGGTCGTGAGTGTGGCAAGAAGAAGCAAGATCACTCCTCGCTCATTTGCGACCAGCAGCCCCACGAAAATGCCTGAATGCGAGAGAGCCACCTGAGCTTCTTCTCCGTAGCGACGTCTCCAGCAAGCTCAATCGCTCCGAGTCATTGATGACACTGCGATTGATGCGGCATGACGGAGCTCTTCGCATGAGCAGCGCACTCGCCATCACCATCCCCACCACCGGCACCCACAAGCGCACCAAGACGATCGACACCGCTGCGTCGATGGACGACCTCCCGCTCGAGGTGCTCTTCGCCAAGATCTGCGCCTTCGTGCACCTGCGCGACCGCTGGTTCAGCCTCGCGCGGGTCTCGCACCGGTGGCGCCAGCTCGCGATCGCCTCGGCGGACAACGAGCGCCACATCGATCTGGGACGCACATTCACTTCTCCTCGGATGCTTTTTCTTTTCCCCTTCGCATTGCTATCCTCAACAGACACACTCGCACTTCGCTGTTGCCTGGATATGGAATGTAGAGCTGGTGCACGGGCGAGCATGTGCTCGACGCCGCAGCCGCGATGCTCAACCGCAGCACTCGTCCACAACCGCGAGCGACACGTCTCGAGGCGCTCACGCTGTTCGGGCTGCGCGTGACGGCGCTGCTGCTTCAGCATCTCTTTGAAGGCATCAGGCAGGGTCAGCTGAGGCGGGTCAACCTCGAGTCCAAGCAGATCCCCGACTGCGCGCTGGCGGTGCTCAGTCGCTGCACGGCGCCGCGCAGTCTCAAGTTGCGCTGCATCAAGCTCACGAACACCGCGCTCATCGCAATTTCGCGCGCCTGTCCTTTGCTATCGTGCGTAGACACCTCTGGCTGCTCGCGCGTGTGCGGTGAGGGCGTCATCGCGCTCGCCATCAGCTGCAGCGCGCTCACGAGTATCCATGTGTCCATGTGCCATCGGATCACCGACCGTGCGATTGTCGCGCTCGGGCTTCGAGCCAGCAAGACGCTCCAAGTTGTCGTCGTGGACAAATGCCTGCGGGTGCGTGCTTCCTTCCCCCCGTTTGTCGCTCGCAGTGTCCTCCTTGTGTTGACGCTCAAGTGTGTCTGGATGTGCTGGTCTCGTGAACTGCAGATCTCGGGGCTTGCGCTGCGATTCGTCCTCAAGCTTCAGCCGAATCTGCAGACCCTCTCGTTCGCGAATTGCCCGAAAGTGCAAGGCTCGGACTTCCACGGACTCCTGGACTCGCGAGCTGCTAGCCCGAGCTGCAGACTCTCAGAACTCGGCATGCGCGGCTGCGCAGCTCTCGACGATAGCAGCGTCATTGCGCTGGTCTCGCACAACAGCTCGGCGCTAAATGGACTGAATATCTGCGCGCTGCTCAGCACCACGTCCGCGACGTTCAGTGCGATCGCGCTCTGCACGCAGCTCCAGGTTCTGGATCTGTCCATGTGCCGCAGTCTTTCGAATACCGACCTGGTGAAGATCGCGCTCGGCTGTGGGCAGCTCAGCACGCTTCTCTTGCAAGGGTGCGTGAACATCAGCGACGCTGGTCTCGCTGCGATCGCCCAGCACTCAAAGCTGCTCGAGCGTCTCTCGCTCGAGTTCTGCTACAACGTGACGGACGTCGGCTTCTCGCTCATCGTGTCCCACTGCCAGTACCTCAAGTACCTGAACGTGAAGGCGTGCAACCAGCTCACGACCGCGGCGTTCAAGGACTTGGTGCGCGACAAGAAAGCCGCGCATCCGCTGAAAACGCTCGAGCTGGGGGCGTGTGCCGGTCAGTTGACCACCACGGCGTACGCGACGATCGTCAAGCAAAAGTTCCCGCGCTGTGTCGTTCACACCGCGTGAGCGAGTGGATGGGGAACCCGCGCCAGCTCGGTGTTGAGGCTTGGACACTTGAGTGGCTTCGCAGAATGGTGGTGGTGCTATGAGGATGAGAATACCTGGTTCCGATACTTGGAAATAGATCTCGAGCCAGAAAGCTGCCTGGACTGCAAAGTGGACGGCTTCGATTGGATTGATCTGAGGCGGTCGGTCTGCGTTCTCTCTCTCTCTCTCTCTCTCTCTCTCTCTCTCCATCTCGATCCCAAAAACGAGAGCGCGAGGACAATTATACACTTTGAGATCGCGGTTGCAGGGTTCTGTTATTTTGGTGAGGCTTGCTTGTCTCCCTGCGCCTCAGCTGGTTGTTTCTGGGCCACGAGAAGCTTGGTCGATATAAATAGCGAGAACTGGGAGCTTGATCCAGAAGCGATTCATTCCGAGAAAAGAGCAAGCGCTACGTAGCTGAGTCTGCTCGCGTTCAAGGGCTGAG